>JAODLC010000120.1:321031-336718 GCA_026781145.1 Hippopotamyrus pictus | reverse complement strand
GGGGGGGTTGGGGGGGGGGGGGGGGGGGGGGGGGGGGGGGCGGGCAGGATGCTGGGTACGCCAAGGGTGGGGCAGGAATGCCAGGAATGGGAAGAAGGTTGGAAGGGGTGTCTTAAAGTTAAGGGAGGCGAAGGCTTTCGTATGAGCTGTTCTGAGATCAGGTTGACTGTCAGGCAGCAGTCTGGGAAAAGGGCCCTCGCACCTGTATGCAAAGCTCCAAAGTGTTATAAGTTCTCACTACTGCTGTGCACATCTACCCGCCTACACATACAATCTGGCACCAGGGCAAATGGAGTCCACAAGTGAAAGGGACAAATAACAAGGCACTGCTTTCCAGTGGCACGGATATAGCAATAGGCTCGGAAGAGCCGGGTAATTACAGAGTCTCATTGCCCAAGGAACTGCATACGAAGGCCTGACTGCCTACTGCAGTGGATCTGGCACTGAGGCCTGCTGTGGATATGGGCCTGGAGAGCACGTTTTGTTGCGTTCCTGGCCACATCGGTGCTCGCGCTCAGCAGCCTTGCACAGTTCCGCCAGATCTGCTTCTCTGATGGCCAGAGAGCCGGAATTCCAGCTACAGTAGTCATGTTTTCACCTGGAGTTCAAACAGCCGAAGCCCTGCCCTGCAGGCCTTACACCGAGCCACGTTCTGGGGTCTGTCCGTTAAGCATCTGGGGAGAGATTTAGTGAAAGCAGGAAATACCTTTCAGGTCCTGGAGGTAAACACACAAAGTACTCATTTGTATGTCCAGGCAGCTCCGGCCCCTCCTTGAAACAGAGGCATGCTTTGTCGGTTTTCGTGGGTCCAGCTGGCATACCTCGCCCCACAGTGAGGATGGAGGGAGGTTCTCTCCTCTATTTATATTCAGGTTTATCTTCCCAGCTTGTCCCGTCCACGCTTCGGCGCCAGACCCACCCAGTGCCTGCATTGGCTCTCAGCCTGGCCCACTGTTCAGCTCGTTAACCTGCTTAAAAAAGACCCTTCACTGCTGCTTTGGGTAAAATTCCTACGAAGGACTGAAAGTCAGTATGGAACTTCCGGACCTTACATTCTGTACACATGGTTCAGATGTAAACACACTTACGCTGAGTAATGCTGATATTAACGTCTACTTGAAGTTCCTTGTCACACGTTCCTCTTCCTCACAATGGGCATGCTACATTTATGTGCTTTTGCGTTGGGCTTTAATGAAGTTGTGTACTCCCTCACTGATGGCCCCCACATAAAGGATGATGGCTCTGTAAGCCAAGCCTGGACAGGCAGAGGTCCCTTAAGGACCCAGATTGAGTGCAGATAGGAGATGATTGTTTGATAAATAATGTAGATGAGATAAATGCATGTTCCATTGGTTGTAATGTGTTAGTCTGTCGTCATACATAGTGTTCTGCTGGATGCTGATTGGTCACATAGCTTCCTGCTGTCCCCGCCCCTCCCGATTCCTCTTCTCAGATTCTGCCAACCTCCCTTCCCTCAACTATTATTCTTAAATCTTGCCACCTTACTTCCCAAAAAAGTTTCACAGAACTTTGCCAAGAAGCTGTCCATGAAATACCTTCTGAACCCGCTTCTTTAAAATCCAGGAATTTGTGGGGAACGTGGTTCCTAAGTTGGCCCCTTCCCTCCTGCATGGAAGCCCATAGGCATGTGAGCCCTGTGTGCGGGTTTGAGAAACACCAAGCTAACTCATCTATGATGCGCCGTTCACACAGCCATGAATTCTGACCTCCAGGAATAATGATACCCTCCATGCCAGTGTTTCCCGATGCGATCCTCGTGGACCCACAGATAGTTCATGTTTTTGCTCTCTACAGGGAGCTGAGAGGGAGCAAAAATGTGGACTGTCTGGCAGGGAGCTCGGAAGTAGCAAAAACATGGACCAACTGTGGGTACCCGCAGACCGGATTGGGAAACGCTGCTCTATGTAATTTAACAATGACATTTTTCGCTACCTCAGCAAGGTTTACAGAGCAGGCAGATGGCACTCTGACCAGACTGTAATGCAAGTAAAGCCCATGTTCACATTCTTACCCCAGAACTGCCATCTATGCCCCTGTAAATATGGTGGCCTGGTTATGGCTTTCAGCATAACCCTAACCTCCCACATCTGCCATGTTACTCTGCTATTTCATGCCAACATCTGGATCTTAGCAGCATCTGTTTACTTTTGAAATTCTAGTCACATCCTAAACTCACCTTGATTTCTACACATTTAGATGCAAACCTGAAAACACCCACAACAAATGCAAACCTTTTTAACCACACCATGCTGAGTGTGCGGCTCAGTGGGCTATGCCTCTGTGGTCGGAAGGTCGCTGGATCAAGCCTGACTTCAGCACATCAGTCGCATCTGTGCAGGGTTACCGTACGTCTGGGTTTCCCTGGACACGTCCTCTTTTTGGGCTCTTGTCCAGACGATTTTTCAAAAATCAACAGTTTGTCCGGGCTTAACGCTGCAACCTGTATGACCCCAATGTTGCAAGTTACAGTGGAGTACCAAGTGAAGGAAAAGGCACCAATTTTCAGTATACAGAAGCCACTCAGTATCATCACAAAACATTTGTAAGGCTTGTGCACACAGTTACTTTAAAAATTAAACGACATGCTCATCTGTACGATGTCAGCTTCTGGAAACCACTGGCACTTGGACACTGTATTTTTGTTTTCATGTGAACAGTCGCAACTGTTTGTTTGACGTTTAACAAGCTTAGCGTTTTGTAACTTGTATATACATACATTGTGTCAGTTGTGTGTAGATTATAAAACAAGAGTTAACTGTAAGTTTACCGTATATCCGGGTTTCTCCAGATGTAAATGTTCGTTTTTAGGGTGTTATGGGAAACATATTAATATTCATGAAAGTGCTACCTGATTGGCCAGTGAACACAGAAACTCATCACTATTCATGAGGGATGCGCTACCTCGATGGTTAGTGAACATAGAAACTCATTAATATTATGACCCCTGGACACGTTCTCTTTTTCGTCTCACCAAATATGATAACGCTACATCTGTGGGCCCTTGAGTAAGGACCTTAGACCCCCGCTCCATGGGTGCTCCTGGAGATGTCTGCCTTTTGCTGTGTCATGGAGAGCAAGATAAAGTAAAGTGAAAAAAGAAATTTCCCCACCAGGATCAATGAAGTGTCATTATTATAAGATATGTCTATGGTAGAAAAACTACTAAACATTCAGAATTAACATTAAATGAATGTGACAACAAATGTCCTGTCTCTATGTTAAAGGACCTCAGTCCTCAAAAAGCCAGACTATCAAACCACCCCCCATGTAGAACATCATGGAGATATGCTTGTAGAATTAGTGTAGGTCATTAAGGCAACATGACACAATGGGTGAGAGTGAGTACATACGCATCCTGAATAATTTACGTAAGGAAGCCCAATTGCTGTTTTGATGCTGAGTATTTAAAGCCACAGGAAAGGCAGAAGTCTAGTAGGTAAGACTGTGTGATCTGACCTTCCTCATTGTCATCGTCGCTGGGGGGGGGGGGGTTCTTACAGATGCAGCAGTTGGAGAGGCAGGTACTGGAGGCAGAGCGGCGTGCCCAGAAAGCCAACCAACAGGTAGGAACCAGCAGTGCTTGTGGCGATGGGACGGGGCATGTGTGCCTCATGGGATTTTCACGTGTTCTGTGCCCCCTCACAACCCCCCAGGTGCAGGTGATGGAGGAGAAGCTGAAGGCTGCCGACGTGCAGACCAGTGAGTGTGAGACACGCCTGTTCCGCCGCTGCCAGGACCTGCAGTCGCTGCTGCAGGAGAAGGACGACATCATCGCCCTGCTGGAGCAGCAGCTGGAGGAGCAGGTGGGAACGTAACCTGACGTTATGGCCATTTTGTTAGCCAACACTTTTATCCACAATTAAAGTTTTGTGGTATCTGACCCATAAATTTCCACATGCCCTTTGTCCCTAATACTTGAGGGTGCGGATGATAGGTCAGCAGGGTGTGGGACAGATGTCAAAGTAAAAGGCCCTTCTTACCTGTTGTAGAAGCAGATCAGACTCCAGGAGGCCAAGGTTGTGGAGGAGAAAGCAGCTAAAATCAAGGAGTGGGTGATGCTGAAGCTGCATGAGGTAAATACTTCCTGCAGGCATTTCTGGGCTTTTCAGCGACTCCTGAAACATGTAGCTTTCTAGGTCAAAATGCCACAGATTAATAGACGTTGAAAGTGGTGCGTGATCCGTCCACAGCTGGAGGTGGAGAACGGGACCCTACGGGAGACAAACCAGCTGCAGGGCACCCAGATCGCAGAGCTGCAGAAGCAGGTGCAGGGTGAGGACACGCCCCCTTAAAGGGAACATAGTAGCAGTTCCTTGTCATTGTATACTGCGTGACTAAACCTGTACAAAATGCTCATGGTAGTTTTACTTACACAAAAATGTTCTGAGCGCAGAGGGAAAATGATTGGTTCAAGGAGATAACCAATCAGATCGTAGAGGAGATGGGTCCGAGCAAGTAGAGGAGGCAGGACCAACCAATCAGATGTCTTATTCCCACCTCTTGTAATTGTTTGAACCCACCTCCTCTACAATCTTATTGGTTATCTCTCTGAACCATTCATTTTTCATTCTTGTGTAAGTAAAGATGCAGTAGTACTGTAAAAAACATGACCGTAACCTTTATTGTGGACCTCTGATCTGGCACGCTTCACCCCAGCCTTGGAGCGGAAGAAGGCCGCCCAGCCCAAACCTGGCGAAGCTCAGCGCCTCAGCAGCCTCACCTTTGGCTGCTTCCAGGTCCGTGCCAACAGCCCCCAGGTCATAACAGGCCCAGAACCATGCCGGCGGACCGTCAGCACCCGACAAGACGGCAAAGATGCTGAGGATGGGGCCCATTCAGGTTGGTTCTGAAGGCTCATTTAAGCTCCATTTGCATACAAAAAAATATACGCCCATTTCTAAAGATAAAAAGTAACCGTCTCACCTGAGCTATTGGGTATGATGCCCCCACGACTTCTGGTGGTGCTGCTCCTTTTTATCCATATTCATAACCTTACAGAAAACCTGCACAAATATGAACAAAACGACTGCAGACTGTGGACAGAAGGCTCCGTCATTATCCGTATTTAACATTGAGCATAAATGAGCCTTAAGCCGTTCCTTTTAGAGAAAAATGACTGCCAAAGCAATGGGAATAAAGCTGTGTCAGCTTAAATAGTGAAACAGCATGAAAAAAATGAATGCTAAAAATATATAAAATAAGAAGCTAGAGAAGATATACTAGATATACTGGAATTGTCCACCTTGACCTTGCCAGGATCCACCACTGTTACATTACTACATATCTTATGTCTATATTAAGGCCCCTTAGTCCTCAAAAAGCCAACCCACTAACCTGTAGATTGACTATGTCCTTTTGTTTCTCCCCTTAAAGATAAAAGTACCAAACAGACACTGGCATCCCCAGGGAATAACTATGGTACCAAAGGTCACAAGTTAGTCCAAGCAAGCGCAGCGGATGGAGGATCAGACAAGATGTCAAGCTCCAAGAAAGGGAGTGAAGGGAAGCCTTTAAGGCAGGAGAGCCCTGAGAACGGCGGGGTGGCTAGAGGGGGTGCGGCAGGGTCGGAGGCCAGGGCGCTTCATTTCAGCCGGCCGGGAAGCGAGACGTACCACACGGCATCCGACGACAGCAGCTCGCTCTTCGACGATGACCTGCAGCGCTCCGACAACCCCGACTTCCGCTTCCAGGTCTCCACTGGGGCTGGAATGGCGAGAGGCGGATGGGGCGCGGAGCGAGCTGAATGTAACAGCTCCTCCGAAGAGCTGAATAAGCAATTTCAGTCTCAGCGCCTCGACTCCTCATCACCCAGCCAGACTAACACCCCAAGCCCCAACCTTGCTCTCACTAATGCTGCAAAGCACCCTGACCCAGGCACCTCGGCCCCGCCCGCACCTACAAAGAAGCCCCCGCTCAAGCTGTGCACCCCCGACGTCAGTGCAGCGCTTGTTAAGAAACACCTGAGCCAGCCTCCCCCGAGCAGCGAGTTGCCGCACGGTCGCACACGCAACGCCATCAGCGTCCTCCGACCGCTGCAGCCCCAGGAGACCGACCTGGACTGCGCGCAGGATGTAGAAATGGCCCGGGACGGACCCTCCAGTACCGCCGGGGAGGAGATTGAGTCTCCCACCTCACCTGCATGGGTGCCTGGGAGTAAACCTCCAACTCCCCCTCTGCACAGATTCCCTTCTTGGGTGGGTTATCCAGCAGAGGATGGTACATCTCTACTCGTGTTGTGTATAACATAGGCATCTATGCAAACAAATGTGCATGTAGGTTCGTCCTTGTGCTGTCACTTCTAGTCCCCTGCCGTCCATCCCCTGCAGGAAAGCCGGATCTATGCGGTTGCCAAATCTGGGATCCGACTATCAGAGAGCTCATGCACAGACATTGCCAATAAAAGTGAGTGTGTGTTTTTCTCTCTCTGATCTAAGACACATGAATCAGGTCCAGAGCGAGGCCCGTTACTGTGCTAGGGCTGTGCTCTGCTGCTGCTGAAAGCTGGTTTTGGTTTTCCAAGGATATAACTGGACCCTACATTTTTATAGACCTATTAAATCTGACTAGAAGTCTCCATTTTATAATTATCCTCAACAGGACATCGTAACAATGCTTGGCACTATATCTGGCTAACCATGATTTTATGTCTGCAAAGGCTCCACCCCCCAGTCCTCGCCCTCGACCTCGGCCCTGTACACCTCCCTGATCTATCGGAACATGACGACGCCTGTATATACCACACTGAAGGGGGTGAGAAACTCTGTTCTTGCCGTATGTGTTTCTTGTTGGCCAAGCGGCTGAGTGTGCGACGGCGGTGTGTGTGCCCAATGCAGAAAGCCACCCAGCTGAGCAGCAGTCCTTTCTTGGATGAGTCCTCAGGCTCCGAAGAGGAGGAGAGCTCCCTCTGCAGCTCGCGTACCTCCGGGTCTGATTCACGCAAAGGCAGCAGTCCAGGGAGCCCACGGGCGCCCAAGAGAGGTACATTTGGACACGTGCCATGTAATCACACCATGTTCTAAGAAACCGTCCATCTAACTGACAAAGTCCTCTGATCCTGGGTGTGGCTTCAGCTGTCTCCATGTCCTCCATGACATCTGAGAGTGACTATGCCATCCCCCCTGACGCCTACTCTGCCACCGACACAGAGTGCTCTGAACCAGAGCAAAAGCTGCCCAAAACTTGCTCCTCCTCTAGCGACCACAGCAGGAGTGTGAGTTATTCATCCATCCATCTTCTTTGTCTGCTTTATTTGCTTTATCTGCTTATTCAGTAAAGCGTCACCATCCGTCTGGTGCCTATCCCAGGAAGCACAGAACACAAAACATTTACACAGAATCATGTTCTGCCCCCAGCCTACAGTTAATATTACAGTATAGCTCAGTGTTTCCCAATCCGGTCCTTGGAGACCCATGGACAGTTCACATTTTTGCTCCCAGTAGGAGTGAACTGTCTGATGGAGCAAAAATGTGAACCGGCTGTGGGTCCCTGAGGACCTGATTGGGAAACACTGGTATAGCTAATTCAGCAAACTCAGGACAGGACCCCTTTCCCCATACACAGCAGGTGACCACTTCCTGAGGCAACCATGCTCTGTAACAGACTGGCCTACCCCCAAGAGTGACCCTTTGGGTGTGTCTACTGTTTCTCAGGAACCACTGGAGAAGGCCGGCTACCTCCTGAAGATGGGAGGTAGGGTGAAGACCTGGAAGAGACGCTGGTTTGTCCTGAAGGCCGGGGAGCTGCTCTATTACAAGTCCCCGGTCAGTGTGGAGAGACCTCTGGTCGTCTACAGGCAGGCAGTCAGACACACACTCACAAGAATTTGTTTATTTTATAACTCTACTGAACTAATGTTAGCCAGCAGACGCAGCTGTGCTTAAGTTCTGAAAGCAGCACAGCATGCAATGCAAACAGTATCACAGACCAACACAGCTTGCACACTGCATGGGGAAATGTAAATTATAATTGTGGACACAATCACGGTCAACTATATCACCAATTCCACTAATACTATGAGCTGTTCTGTTGTCTTCCTTAAAGAGTGACGTCATTAGGCGACCACAGGGTCAAATTGAGCTATCTGCCTCGAGCAGCATCATTCGTGGGGACAACAAGCAGACACTCCAGGTATTGATTCACATCTCCATCCAGGTGGAAACCACTGCTGTGCATTTACCATAGAGTATCAACTATGTAACTTCTAAAGGCCGTGCGTTTTCAACTTTAGCTGGTCACGGAGAAGCGAGTGTACTACCTGACAGCAGATTCCCCAAACCTCCTGGAAGAGTGGATACGGGTCTTACAGAACGTCCTTCGAGTCCAAGTGGCCAGCCCACTTTTTACCCAACCTGAGGTTCGGCCCGGCATGAAGGGACTGCTAACCAAGGTGACGCTCCTTTTTCTTGTCAGATGGAACAGCACAGTCCACAGAAAAGCACAGACATTTTATTGGCTGCAAAAGTCAATGCACATCAACTGATCTATTATATCAAAGTGCAACTCCTTAACTGTAACTGCTCGACTCTCAGGTGAAACATGGTTACTCCAAGAGGGTGTGGTGTACGCTTATTGGGAAAACACTCTACTATTTTCGCAGCCAGGATGACAAGGTACGTGACTCTTATCGCCTTCAAAATTCAAGACTTCAGTACCTCATATTTCTATCCTACACTATACTTTCCCTAAATGCACATATGCTTGCTGCCAGTTCCCATTGGGACAGATTAAGCTGTGGGAGGCACGTGTGGAGGAGGTGGACAGGTCATGTGATTCTGACGAAGACTATGAATCGAGTGGGAGGAGCCTACTGTCAACCCACTACACCATTGCCGTTCATCCACGAGACCAAGGCCCCACATACCTGCTTATCGGTTCCCAGCATGAGAAGGTCAGAGGCAGTGTCAACGTGAGGGGGGAGGGTATTTTTCCCACCAGTTGCTATGGGTCACTCCTCATATCTCCTGATCCTCTGTACGCCCTTCTCTTACAGGAAGCATGGCTGTACCATCTGTCCGTGGCAGCAGGCACCGCAGGGGGCCAGGTGGGCACTGAGTTTGAGCAGCTGGTGGGCGAACTGCTTCAGGTGGAGGGAGAACAAGGTGACCAGGTCTTACCGGTTTCTTAAAACACAAATCTTTATAAGTCATACATAGCTGACAATTTAAAACACTTCCACACCAGGAATTTTACTGAACCATCTCAGACTATAGTAAGGAACATCTAGCAAGTAGAGGTCATATTTGGTGCACTACACAAATTTCTTAAACACTAAAACTGCTTTCTCACATACAAAGTCCTGCAGTGGCCCCTACATGGCTGCAGACTGAATCAAACTTGGGTGAATAGCACTCTTTCTCAACGAAGCCAAATCTCCAAAGAATGAGAAGACGCAGGTAGCTGACAGCAGACCCTGGAGGACATGTGGCCCCCTTTTACCTTGCTTGAGATTGAAACCAGAGCCTATGAGACTGGGGAGCAGTTCTGAGGAGAAGCAAGTAAATGTTCTGTGAATAGGGAAGTGACCTGGTCTCAGGTCCCATTCAGGTCTCAGGATTTTGTCACAGTCCTCTGCTGTCACCACCCACATTTGTTGCTCAGCACAGGTCAGAGCTTGCCCACTGTTATATCTGTAAGTAACTGGCATCTTAGAGGCAGATGACTTTTGCCATAATTCCCTCTCTCACCTATGTCCTTCCCTTTCACCCTGATGGTGCTGTAGGTTCCCAGATCTGGAGACACCCAATGCTTTGCTTCAGCAAAGAGGGCCTCTGCTCTCCCCTGACCACTCTGCCATCTCAGGCCTTACAAACAGAGGCCATTAAACTCTTCAAGGTAAATATCACTGATAGACAGATGAAAAAGCAATCAGATGTTTATACAAGGCTCATCCCACTCTTCTTTTTCCACACAGACATGTCAGCTGTTTATCAATGTGGCCATAGATGCCCCAGCCATCGACTACCATGTGTCACTGGCTCAGAGTGCACTGCAGGTCTGCTTGACTCATCCGGAGTTGCAGAACGAGATCTTCTGCCAGCTTGTGAAGCAGACCAGGAAGAGGCAACCGCAGGGACAAGCTGGACCCTTACAGGTGCAAAAAGGCATAAAACAAGATGCCCTGAAGCTCATATCTGCAAATATGTATGTCATAATAGTTTTGTTATGCGTCGATCTCTAGGGTTGGCAGTTCTTGGCGTTGTGTGTGGGACTCTTCCTTCCCCAGCATCCCTTCCTCTGGCTCCTGCAGGTACACCTCAAGAAGCATGGAGAACCCAGGTGAGGAGACATCTAACCCAGTGGTTCTGTGGGGCGCAGCCCCTGGGGTATTTGGAAGGATCACGTTGATTTTACGAATTTGCTATATGAAAAACAAGATTTTCATATTTTTTCCATCAAGACGCCCCCACCCCAATAAATGTTATGATGGGGGACCCACATTTGGAAAAGGGTCATGAGACTTGACCAGTGTTTTGTGGGAACCAGTGAACCAGTGTTTTGTGGGAACCAGTGAACCAGTGATAGCCTATGTGCAGATGCACTCACAACAACTCCACGTATACACCGTCACAAATTTTGGCTATACACTCCTCCGTCTTCCTCAGGACAGAAATTGGGAAGTATGCCATCTACTGTCAGCGGTCGGTAGAGCGCAGCCAGCAGAAAGGGGAGAGAGAGGCCCGCCCCTCTCGCATGGAGATCCTGTCTATCCTGCTGAGGAACCCGTACCACCACTCTCTGCCCTTCAGTGTCCCAGTGCATTTCCTTAATAACACCTACCAGGTACCCATACCATTCACATCCAATCAATGACAGCAAACAGCTTTACCTTTACAGAGAATTTTCAAACTTCTAGTGTAGCATGGATATTCCCACATATTTCTCAGTCTTTTTCATAATTCCCGACCCTATTCCATATGGGTTTTCTGTTCCACAATTAGTCACCCGTTTTTACTCAACCAAAACCTCAATGGCTTGGGATACAATTAATTTGAGAACCACTTTCATGAATAGACAAATACTGAATTGTTAAATGTTTCTATAACCAAAAGTACCACTGTGGTTCCCACTCAACGCAAAACAAAATACCTTGTAGCCTCCCACCCAAAATATAAACACCCTGTGTTGGGGAATTTACTCACGAAGGGAATCTATAACAGACAGAGGTAGAAAGTTCTGGTCCAGAAAGTACAAATCCAGACCAAGGTTTTGTTTCAGCCAACCAGCTAAGTACTCTGAGACTCTTTATACTCAACTTGTTGGTTGAAACAAAACCTTGGTCTGGATTTCTACTTTCTGGACCTGAACTTTCCACCTCTGTCTGTAATGGATTACTATGGTAAGTAACTTCCCCAACACAGTAAACTCCTTGCCAGGTATCTATGACCAAGTAGTTTTTGATTGGTAGCAGGTTATTGAAACACTACAGGCACGGCAATGACGGACAATGAGCGACATATTGGCCACTGGCATTCAGGAATGGGGGGCTTTTGGGGGCACCGCAGGTGGTGGGCTTTGATGCGTCCACCACAGTGGAAGAGTTCCTGGGACGGCTAAACCAGGAAACGGGAATGAGGAAGACGGTGCAGTCGGGATTTGCGCTATACACAGACGACCCTTCTGGGCAGGACCTGGAGCACAGTCTGCAGGGGAACGTTAAGGTCTACCAGGCGTGCTTCCATATACACACAGTCAGACTGAACGACTGTATAACTTTACCACTATTCTGACATGTGCCCTGGATCCTGCTTTCCACAACCATCTCAGATCTGTGACATCATCTCAAAATGGGAGCAGGCCTCTAAAGAACAGCATACGGGTAAATCTGAAGGCACCAGGACAGTCCGATTCACCTATAAGAACAGGTATCGTGCAAATACTACTCACAACGTGACAACAGACTTTGTGTTCTTCAACCCAGTGTCCTACAAAGACCTCCCTCTGCTTCTGCTGTCATCCCCACCCCTCACAGGCTGTACTGTTCTCTCTCGGTGAGAGGAGAAACGGAACGGGAACGCCTGCTACTGGCATTCCAGACCAATGAGGAGATTGTGGTTGGGCGCTTCCCCATCAACAAGGAGCTGGCCCTAGAAATGGCTGCCTTGCTGGCTCAGGTGAGCAGAGTGCTCTACCCACCCTCCCTTCCCTGACCATCAGACAAACACTGAGCAATCCCATTTAATGCCAGGCAACAACAGCTTTGTCATGGTTCATAAATGCACCACCAACATAGCGCTTCTCAAGCTTCTCTCTGGAATTCTATTGAATGTCTTCAGTGTCTGATAAGCAGAACATTAACAACACCAGGTATTTGGAAGATCCATAAGGTCTGCGACCCATTTCTTCTTAACGTTTAGGTGGAATTTGGCGACTTTGAACGTCCCTTCTCCTTGGGTGGTTCAGGATCGCCCCAATCTAAGTCCAACCAGACACTGAAACAGGCCATGGAAAGGTTCTATCCCAAGCACTACCGGCAGGCCTGCACGGAAGACCATCTCAGGTAGGGGTGGAGCATACTCAGGGAAAAATTTATAAAGCTACATCTTCCCAAAGGTCATACTGTACAGCACTGTTTCCCAACCCAGTCCTCAGGACCCACAAACGGTCCATGTTTTTGCTCTCTCCAAGCTCCGTACACATTTTTATTCCCTCCCAGCTCCCAGTACGACTGTCTGTGGGTCATGCTGTGCAGCATCATCTGTAACACAATTTTTACCTTCCGCTATCCCTTCAACCGCCACTGCTACACCTAGGCAGTTAAGACAGCGTCTTTCTGCACGTTGGGGGTCCTTGAGAGGCCGGAGCTCTACTGATTGCGTCCGTATCTACCTGACAGTCGCCAGAAAGTGGCCCTTCTTCGGAGCAAAATTGTTCACCGCTAAGGTGGGTGTGTCATCTCCCTCAGTGGAGATGTGGAGAACGTAGAGTAGTAACAAGAGGAACCTCTTTCTACCACATCATGTTGGATCTTCGTTCACAGCTCATCACACCCTCCCCACAGCAGGGTGCCCCCATGTGGCTGGCTGTGCACGAGGATGGCATCGGCGTGCTGGATTATAAATCAATGGTGAGTTACAAGGGCATAGATTTGGTTATGAATGGTAGAGACATGCCCCTACCAATATTATGGAAGTACCCTGTGAGTTTAGTGTATGGGGGGGTTCGGAGCTGATTTGGTCCCTACCAGTGTTGAAATCAAACCTACACCCTTGGTGAGTTAGAAGCTTTCTTAAGCTATTATTGACGGACTGTGAAAAAATACCAGACATGAATGCCCCCTGTAAGGTCTCCAATGCCTCATGTCTACACAAGAACCAAGAATCTATTACAAATGATAGAAGACCATCTTAGGTCATAGGTAATTACTAAACAATAAGTAGATTATGGACCAGAAAGGCTTCAGTGCTCTGTTTGCACAATTGTTTTCAGAGGCTGCTCGTGTCACACCCATATAAGAACTTGATGACCTTCGGCGGTTGCCGTGATGACTTCATGCTGGTGGTGGGGCAGAACCTCGGCAGCAGTGCAGGGAAGGACAAGCCCACAGAGAAGCATCTATTTGGCATGGCCAAGCCCAAGGTAAGCCCAACTGGGGCACAGCTGGCATACACACCAGCATCAGATCACTAACAAACCTCATCAACTTTAGACAGAATATAGACAGAAGTTGAAAGTTCATGTCTAGAAAGTAGAAATCCAGACCAAGGCTTTGTTTCAACCAACTAGTTGAGTAGTCTGTGACCGTGACTCTTTATACTCAACTTGGTTGAAACAAAAGCTTGGTCTGGATTTCTGGGCCTGAACTTTCCACCTCAGCACTGCCTATAGAGTTGCCTATTTGACATCAGAATCAGAATCAGCCTTTATTCGCCAAGTGTGCTGGGGCACACAAGGAATTTGTTCCGGCAGCTTGAGACTCTCTCGTACACAGAGACACTATACAAACTATACAAACAATAAATGACACTATACAAACAATAAATGACACTGTACAAACAAACAATAAATTACACTGTACAAAAAATACAAATGTGAAAGATATAAATTATTTTAAATAAACCCACATGGGTAACATTGTGCAGTTTTAAGGTGCGAGGTAGAGTGCAGACAGGGGGGGAAATTGACATGAGAGAGCGCAGTACCAAGGTTACCATCCACAGCGCCATCTTGATTTTAACTTTAACATGTTCAGTTTGTGTCTCGTGTTTCCCAGATCCTGGAGATGACCCTACTCATCGCCAGCTACATCAACAGTGCTCATCAGCAGAAGGCTGCCGCCCACCACCTCTCTGCACCTGCCCTCCTGCTGGCTCGGCCAGCCGACCTCAAGAAAGAGCTGGACGGCAAGTCGCCGCCGGCCCCCAGCAGGCCCAGCATGGTGCCGACTCTGCTGTGAGGGTTTGGGAACGAGGCTGATGCAGCAAATAGCGTGTCAGCCATGCCAACGTGGGGACCGTCATGTGACAGAAGGCTGTGTTCGGCTGCACGTGACACTGACAAGTCACTTCTCTTAATGAACAACTCAGGAGATCAAATCTGTTTACTGTCAAAAGGTATGGCTGTTCCTGCTGCTTCTGCATTCAGCTGGGAAGGCAAGTCTGTTGCTGTCACTCCCAAGACTTGACAAAAGCCAGCGGGACAGGAGGTGGGCAGTGTGAGTGGATCTGTCAAACTCACTGCCTTGTGCTTCTTCAGCTGTTAGCTTTTGTACAGCAAAAAACATCGGAAGTCTGCTGAAATACTTCTGAGGTATGAAGAGGGACAATGCTGGGAATGAAACAACATAAATTCAGTATTGTGCAATTTCTGTTGCCTTTGTCCAAATGAACCGCAAAGGAACCAAACTGGGAATGCTGTCAAAATTTCAGATTAGGTTTCAATGTTTTAACAGGGCAAACTGTGCTTGTGTTTTAGGCTTATATTATATGTTTATTAAAGTCATACACAGATACTGTATGTTTATCATCGGTGCAGTTATTAATGTTACCGTGGTAACATCCACATGAACCAGGTGGTCTACGATTGTGCAAACATGTGCTGTCAGATACACCCTACACAATCAGAAAATAGAGTACCAATTTGTACCTTTGCTAGTCACTGAAGCTGTACCATGTAGGTAATTATATCTTTTAAGATACGGAAATGGACTATAAGGAACATTTTTGTACCATTAGGGGTACATTAATGTTGTTTGTACTTTGGGGATGTTCCACAGTGTCCATTGCTGTACTTTAGAAGGTACATTTACCTACAGCTAGGGTACAATTGGCAGACCCTTGAGGGTACAACCACAGTGAAAAGCAAAGGTATAAACTGGCACTCTTTTTTCTGACAGTGTAGGCTGCTTGGTACCCATTTGTGAAATTTGTTTCTGGTCTGAGCTCACACTTGTGTCAGTGTTGGAATGGACAAATCAGGATTTAATTATCTGCTTTAATATTTATTTTGATATGCCAAGCATATACGTACAAATTATTACGCCCACAGAATTACATTATTTAAATAAACACTTGAAAAGTTGTTGAGTTTTTCTTAAACTTTTTCGTAAAAGTTATGGTGAAATCAAAAGGCTCAAAAATCATAATTATAAGATGATATCCCCCCACTTACCCACACAGGTCTTGAAGTCGTCGTCTAACTGGTAGCCATGGTTACAGCTGCAGACAGGTC
>JAODLC010000120.1:297936-320931 GCA_026781145.1 Hippopotamyrus pictus | reverse complement strand
CAAACAAAACTAAGCGAGGATAATGAATCTCCACAATCATACATAAAAAAGTTATTTTAAAATAACTTTTTATATTAGAAGTTTTTTTTATATACATTTTGTGTTATATCATTCATTTTGAGGGACTTGGTTACAGCGTACTATGGTTATAACGTACAAATTCTTAATGTCACCCGAGGTACGTTGTAACGAAGTTCGACTGTACATCAAGCCAATCCAACTTGTGGGAGATGCTTCAAGATGCACGGGGTGAAATCTCATCAGATTACCTCAACAAATTGACGTCTAGAATGCCCAAAGACTACAAGGCAGTGATTGCTGCAAATGGAGGACTCTTTGACAAAAGCAAAGTCTGAAAAACATAATTATTATTTGAATTTAAAAATGATTATTTCTAACTTTGTCAATGACTAATTCTTTTTTATTTAGTTATATTTCCTATTCAAACTCATTTAATGTATGTTTTCCTGGAAAACAATGAAATTTGTGAACCCAAACTTTTGAACGTTAGTATATGCAACATATATATATTAAAATTACTGTAATGAAAGTTCTTGAAAACTGAAATAACGCTAAATGTCTTCCACAATCATATCGGCCGTTTAATCATGGAAATCTACACATTAAAGTGGGGAGCACATTAAAATCTACAACTGACACTAGTCTCCACAGCACGATTAGCAAAACGAAGTTGAGATTGGACGCTCGCTTGCGAAAGACGTCATTGCGCGACGTAGGAAATGAGGTAAGACGCGAACCGGCTTTCAGGAAGTAAAGCGTCGGTCTGCAAGAGGAGTGCCGACGTACTTCTGTGTGAAAGTTATTTATCGGTACAAGTTTTGGAAAGGGACCGAAATATTCGACTTAGAGCTGATATTGTTTTAGAGACCTTCGACTGCAGGTTCATCATATTTTATATTTATGAGTTTTGAAACACTAGTCTTGATTTCCAGGGGGCTAAAAATAGGTGTATGTGTTTAGATTTCAGTCCTGCTTTCGTGTGTATCACAGATGAAAATGAAGGAATAGCTGAATAGAAAGATAAGCAAAATCTGATAATTTAGATGCGGCACAGTGCCCCTTGCAAACTGGAAGTGGCTTTCGAGTCTGCGTTGCTTGTGTGTTCTTTAGTTGCGAGGCAGAAATTCACCCGGAAAAGACCGTCGCGTAAATTTCGGCCAAGTTTAACACTCACTTTCACCGCGTACGCGATTCAGTTCATCCCAAAGGTGTATCTTCAGATACGGATTTTGTTTCCCGCCATTAGCAAACAAAATGTCTTATGATTTCTCCTTAGGTGTAACTAAGAATATGGCTGCAGACTGGCTGGGAAGTTTGGTGTCGATCAACTGTGGACCTACACTCGGTGTATACCAGGGAGAAGTGTCTGCGGTGGACCAGGGTAGTCAAACTATCTCACTGAGGCATCCTTTCCACAATGGCGTCAAGTGTCTGGTTCCTGAGGTCACTTTCAGGTGAACTGAATACACATCTAAATGTTTATTAGATCAGCTCCGTGTTAATGGACAGGTCATGGTTACTTTAGCTTGCACCTTGATGGCACAAGGTATGTTTAGCTATTAATAATGCAACATTAAAAACAGTATGTGTCTCACTAAGGAAATGCTATGCAGATACGCTGTAATTAAACATGTTTTTTGTGTTGCTATTTTTTTGTCGTCCAGCGCTATAGACATCAAGGATCTTAAGATTTTGGAGATCCGAAATGGTAGCCATGGCGGCAGACTCAACCAGGTCAGTGTGGTGGACTCGGGCCCCTTGTCTGCGGGAAACCAGGAGCAGGGTGGCGGTGGAGGCAGCGGGGCGCCAGCTAGCAGTGCCCCAGTGGCAGTGCCACGTAAGACAGAACTGACATTGCTGGAGGAGAGGAGCTCGCTGCCTCAGCCGCAGTGCTCCAAGAGTTATGGAGAGCGTCGCAGCGAGGCAGCGGGGCAGGCCAAAGGCCCCCAACAAAGACGCAACTCCTGTGAGTACTGCTCCGTCCTGGTAGATTGTCGTCAGCCGTTATTGCAGGTGCCCAACATCGCAAATACTGTCATCTTGGACCAGGTTTTCCTGGACCACATTACGGGTATTAAGTGCCCCTGGGCCACAGCGCACATGGAGTCTGATTTGTGGTTCTTGAAATTCAGAGCTTTATCTAAAATAGGGAAAACCTTACGTAGGCTTTCCAGTGTGTGGCATATTAAAAGAATAGTATGCAGTCGGCAGTGAGTGGCTCAGCAGCCTAAGTCTCTGTACCTGTGATCAGAAGATTGCCGGTTCGAGTCCTGGCCTTGCCAGAACACTTGCATGTCCATGGGCCCTTGAGCAAGGCCCTTAACACCCAGCCCTAAGGTCTCCTCCTCATGTTGGCTAACCCTGTCCTGTGACCCTGGAGTCATGGAGAGCAGGACTGGGTGGGCGAAGAGAGGTGTTCCAGTGTACTGGTACTTGTGCAAGTGGCAAAGTATTAATATATATATATTAGATATTAAATATGAAATCTCACTACCTTAAAGGACATTTGTGAATGGGATGGGGGGGTGTAATGAAGGATGCCCAAATGCCAATATGGTTAATCTGGGTGGCAGGATGTAAACTGTTCAGCATTTTCTGCGTTGTTTTATTGGCCAGCTGCAGCCCTGAAAAAGCTAGGTGGGATGGGATGTCACTCTTCCAGATGGGCTTAGCAGAGGTTTGCCCTGACTTGGCACACCACTGTCCAACTCTGCCTTTATGACATACCTGTGTATGATTCAGAGTAATAATCTTGCCCTTCTCCCCACCAATATCAGTCTAAAGAGGTTATTCCAGGGCATGTTTACATCCTCTTATGCCTTCCGTGTCCTCATTTAATCCCCCCCATGTTGTCTGTGTCTGGAATGCCGCTGTTCCTGCTGTTAGCTGGGAACAGTCAGGCAGCTGTGTTTTTCCCAGTGTGCTGCTAACTAACTATTAGTCAAGACTCCATAACCTAACGGCACTGATGGGGCAAGAAGTGAGGTCTGTTATGCTATAACATGCTATGGCCAAAATTCAGTAATTTAAGTATTTTCTTTCCCGAAGGATGTAAGATAGACAATCCATTCATTCTCAGCCGCAAACATTTAGTGTCGGGGAGTTGTGACATGCTGCTTTTATACACCATCATCATCGTTCCTGCTCTTGCCCACAAACACAAACCACACTTCAGAAAGCTCTTCATTGTTTATTTCTTTGACGCACTTGTACGATTATGGTTTAGAGCAAATCTTGTAAATTATGTTTTATAGAGGCAAATGCTTTGAGCTGTTGTCATTGAGCTGTAAAGTCATCCGGCAATGCATCTGTGATGTGTGTGCAATGCTGCAAAATTATATATTGGCCTTTTGTTGGATATACTGGGGAATCCCAGTCCAAACTGGCTACAGTACTTTTCCAGGTTCTGGTAGTGTCACTCAAGAGTGGATACAATTATTAATGTTGCATAGAAATCTTTGCAAAGTTGTTGGAAGATGGGTAAATGGAAAACACTGGTTTTTGCAGTCTGGCTAATTGATGACATTGTTACGGTTGTGTCCTTGGATAGTCAGTTCTCCTAGTACATCTGAAGTCATTTGTTTGTTTAGTCAGAACTCTGCTGCTCCCTTTGGAGACATTGTTGGCTTCCAGCCCCTTGGGAATTTCCAAATTTTTGTGGTGTCCACCTTAAGTCTGCCACTGTATGTGTTGGTGACATCCTGTCTTTGATTAGTGACAGTGAGAGGATTTGATATCATAACAAACTTCTCAGTAATTCAGAAGCATAACGTCCAGTTCGTGAGGTTCTGAAAACCTAGTAATTGGTTTTGGGTGTGTCTGTGTGTAGGGGTTTTGTTTCTCCTTTGGTAGCTGAGACTGATTCACACAAAGGAAATGATCTATCACAGATTAGAGCTTTATGTTTTACAGTAGGTACCGGCAGGTAAGCGCATGGACTGGAGAAATATTTAAAGACTGGCCCAGAATGCTTCAGATTTAAAATATCATTACCTTAAAGGACATTTGTGAATTTTGAGATCTTGTAAAAGCTTCAGTAGAAATGAAAATGATATCCCACATGTCAGGTCAGGGGCTACCCCAGCAGCCATATGTCAAAATCTGTGAAAGATAATGGATCGACTTTCTTGGTATCTTTAGTATTGTCAATATTCTGACTTGGTAAATCTAGCCTGGTACCTACTTAGAGTTGTGGCACCAAGAGATGTCCAAAAGAAGCAACCTGAATTCAGCTACAAACCTGACAGTTCTTGGTCAGGAAGAGTCCAGTGTTTATGGAGTAGTAGTGTTGCAGATCTGTTTGCATAAACGGTATTGGATGTCCTTAAGTTCTCTCTGTTAGGCTGTAACCTCTGATAGGGGAGCTCTGTCTTGGTTCTGCCTTTGGCGTGTCATACACGCTTTTAGAACACAGTCCCTCATCTGCACATTGGCTGTGCAGATCGTTGCAATAGCCCTTCATTGATAGCCCCTGTAGTGACCCTAACGCAGCTCTACCCATGCTAGCCCTGCTCTGATTGGATACTGCGTGCTGTGTTACAGCATTGCTCAGTATCTATTTTCCCTCTTAGATATGACATTAGTCCTCCCTTCTCACCTTTGCACTCATTTTTAGTGTGTTTTTACATTTTCACATATAAGTATACATATAAATGCTCATTTTCATTCATCTCTGCATGTTTAAAGAAGACTCTCATTCAGCTGTGCATATAATAAAACCATGAAGTGCAAAAACAACACTGCTGAATAATATTTTATGGCCACGGATTTCCAGATTGAATGGCACAGTTTACATAAAGATACTCGGGTACAACAGGCAGGCAATGCTAACATACCTCTGGCCTTTTCCCCCTAGTCTGCTGATCAGTAACTTTCCACTCAGCCCCAGCACTGTCAGCGTTCTGGCGAGATATGTTAGCAAAACCGACAGGTGGGGCTTCATGCCGTTTTCCCAGGGCAACGTGCGTCTCTTTTATGGGGCCTGGATTCAGAATCATTTTACTTGTAAACAGTGTGTGTATCAGGTGCATGCTGGGAAATAAAACAGTACAGCAAATCTGCTGGAGCTCTGACAGAAGTCTGGCATGCTGAAAGATTTATGGGATGTTCATTTGCTTTTACTGCTAAAGATCTGCTTGCTTGCTCAAAGGGAAATTGTTGTTTGGAGAGAAACTCTTGCCCTTAGGCAGGGATCAGTATTCATATTTTGTGCTGATGTTCTATGTTGTTTTTAGGCAGACTAAATCCTCCACAACCCTCCCCCCCCTTTCTTGTTAGGGTCTTCGAGTTGCCGGGGCCCCAGTCAGGCCACACCCAAGAAGAACGGGATGAAGAGCGGCGGCGGACAGGCGAAGAACAAAGACAGCGAGTGCTTTGGCGATGGCATGGACGAAGGCCTCGGCACAGACTTTGACTTTGAGGGCAACCTGGCGCTGTTTGACAAAGCGGCTGTCTTCTCCCAGATCGACACGTCGGAGCGCCGTGCTGGCGGGCCCCGTTCCCGCGGGGGGCCTGGCGAGCGGACGCCCTCCCGGTATCGCCATGACGAGAACATCCTGGAGGGAAAGCCCGTCATCTACCGGCAGATAACTGTGCCACAGCCGGGGGGAGTAGAGTACTGCACCGGTAAACATCCCCTTTGGTGCACAGAGTGTTTATTTGCTTGGGTCATGCCATAATTATATGCTGTAATTCCAAATCTACTTCGTTTTAACTTGACGCAGCTGAAGGGATTCAGTTTAAATCCTTGCTCTTGAGTACTACAACAGGGGATTTGAACCAGCAGCTTCACTTCCACTCTGTCTGCCGCCTCAGCTTCCCAGAAGCGCATGGAAGCTACTGCAGGTTCCTGTCCTCTTCATTCATACCTGCATCGCCACATTGCTCTCGTTCAGGTTCATAGGAACTGGGGGGGCTGCTTTGATACCAAGTGTTAGGATCACACCTGTCCAGTAGGTAGCCATAAAAGTAATCTTTCCTTGGGCATCTTAAAAGCAGGGTACTGGCACAAGGGTACAACAGAGGTTTCCTTCATTGGACCTGAACCTGCAGCTTTTTGAATCGCCTTCGGCAGACAGCCTGCTCTTTGTTGCTTCATTTTGAGCCCAGACTCTTAGTGTGATAACGATTAATTCCTGCGATTTGGTGGTTCAATGAGTGTGTTTTGCTGTCTCATTAGACGTGTTCCCGAAGCCCTTACATTTAATATGCATTCATGTGCATCTGATTGTATATGAACCAAAATCAGTGTGTCCTTTGCCGAAGTTTGGTCCCATTTAGGATCCGTCGGCATGATTTATAGCTGACAGAGGTCCAAGTGAGTTTATAGTAATAAAATAATAAAGCATGGGGTTTGTCTCCTCAGGACCTAGCGCGGTGTCCTCTGAAATGGCATCGGCGGTCCCTGTGTACCAGGCCTGATTAGATATGGCCGTCCCTGCCGTGATAATCCCCCATTCTCCTATGTGGGGGGTGTGGCCTTGGAAGGGGGACCTGTGGCCATCCTCTCCCAGACATACCAGCCGCAATTAGCGCAAGGCACCTAGCCCCCCCCCCCCCCCCTTATCTGCCGCCGGTTGCATGACTGAGAGCAGTTTGTCACCTTATCTGTTGCCGCTGTAGTGGATTTTTGAACAAAGATTAATCAAGGGATTTTTCTCACGCACGCCGTGCCAATGGGGGCGTCTGGAAGTCATGTGACATTCACCCTCTGTCACATGAGCGTGCAGCAGCATGTCAGGTTACACCTGGTACATGTGACTGCAAGCATTCAGTCACAAATGGTATGGTTTTGTTTTACTTAATTTCAGAGATGTGCAAGAACTGCTATGTGCGTTGTCCTATATCAACCCGTTTAACCGGGTAGTGGTCAAACACAATGAACATGTGGGCGTCTGCATGGATGGTGCAGCGGTGCAGATTGCAAGTGCCTCCATATCTTTCTCTGTGTCTCTGTTTGCTGGATGCTGTAGACTCGGGGCTGGTGGTGCCCAGCGTGACCTACGACCTGCACAAGCGCCTGCTGTCCGTGGCGGAGCGGAGCGGCCTCACGTTGGAGCGCCGCTTGGAGATGATGGGCGTGTGTGCCAGCCAGATGGCGCTGACGCTGCTGGGTGGGCCCAACCGGTGAGGGAGTGGCTGGCCGAGGGGCGGGGGAGTGGCTGGCCGAGGGGCGGGGGAGTGGCTGGCCGAGGGACGGGGGAGTGGCCATCATATGCTCTGGTTGGATGGCTGTGGGACACGGTGGCCAATGCTGATTGGCTCCCGGTGTGTCCATTTAAAATGACCTAGTAAATTAGAATCGCTGATCACTGGGACTGTGAGGTAGAGACGTGGACCAGATTTGAAGTCAACCACGGCCAACTGATCAGAAGGAGTTTTTAGGATTTACGTTCATTGTGTTGTATTGAGCAGGTTAATTTGCTCTCATTTTCTAATGCACGTTTGTCTAGTAGGCTATGACCTGGAATTCAGGTCCTGTAGCTTGTAAGCAAATAATTTGCACTGCTCAACTCTGTGCAACAAAAGGGTTTGAGTTATTGGGGGGGGGGTTCCTCTTTGGATGACCACGACATTCTAGTGGAAAGTCCGGATACAGTTGTGGTGTGTCAGTAGGTCAGTATTGAGATGGGTTCCTCGTTCCTTGTAGGTTGACCCCCAAGAATGTGCACCAGCGCCCCACGGTGGCACTGCTGTGTGGCCCCCACGTGCAGGGTGCCCAGGGCGTCAGCTGTGGACGACATCTGGCCAACCATGAGGTGGAGGTCATCCTCTTCCTGCCCAACTTTGTCAAGATGATAGAGGCCATCACTAATGAATTGACCCTTTTTAACAAAACGGGAGGCAAGCAAGTGTCCAGCATCAAAGGTACCGCCAGTAAACACGTCTCACCTGCTCCGATACAGTATTTAATTGCTGTCTTCCACAGAATATTTACCAAGACTAGACATGTTATTGCTACCTGGTTCACCTGAGGCCATTGTACTTGGTGGTAGTGTTGTGGCAGATAAGTGGTAAGCACGGTTTGGTTGTAAATTGTCGCCCTCTAGAGGTTGTGATTAGTGCTATATGAGTACATGTCTTTTCAAGCTGTGCTTTCCTCGCAGACCTACCCGAGAGCCCAGTGGACCTGGTCATCAACTGCCTCGACTGTCATGAAAATGCCTTCCTCAGGGACCAGCCGTGGTACCGGGCTGCCGCAGACTGGGCCAACCAGAACCGAGCCCCTGTGCTGAGCATCGACCCGCCGGTGAGCGGGCAGGACCAAGCGGTGGAGGCCAAGTGGTCCCTCTGTCTTGGCCTGCCCCTGTCGCTGGCCGAGGGGGCAGGCCGGGTTTACCTGTGTGACATTGGCCTGCCTCAGCAAATATTCCAGGAAGTGGGCATCAGTTATCACTCGCCGTTTGGCTGCAAGTTCGTCATTCCCCTGCACTCTTCATAGCAGGACCTGTGACTGAACCAGGCCCCTGCCCTTCACTTATCCACTTCAGTCATCCTCCCTAGGGTGTGACAACAGTTCATTTGGAGACTGTGGGTATAGATTGCACCAAATATACTCCATGACACTTGGGTAAAAGAAGCTCTAATGGGTTTTTGCCATTCAGTAGAGTAGAGGGCACAAAGGCAGCTTCCTGTGATTTAGGCCAGTGTCCTCCTGGCCTACAGTTCTGACAGTTAAAAAACACACACATTGGTGTTAATTTGTATCTCCTCATATTGTACGGTAAGGTATCGCGGCATGTAAATGTTAGTTGTAATGGTAGTACGCAACTCGGGCTTACCATAAGTTCCTGAACCAGTGCTTTAGATGATATAAGATGGCCTGCGACATATTTTCCATTTTAAATTGTAATTAAATTCGACCTCCCGATTGTTAAATGCGCCATCTACTGTCAGTGGTTGGTAGAACATACCCAGCCAAATTTACTAAGGAGACCCAAGCCAGTAAATTATACTGATGATCACACAAAATTTGTAACAACGTTACAAGTATTAACGCCAGCTGTTTAGTGGATTTTCCATATAGTTTTTTTTTCTATGCTGTCATGTTTTTCTTTCAGCTAAATGTGCCTGGCTTGGTACTACATGCATGTGTGTGTGGGGGTAGACGACGTGATATTATCGCCCATCCCGATATTTTTAAATTAAAATATTGCACGTAATATTTTTAGATTTCACCCAGCCCTAGTAGCAATACCAGTCAAAATCATAAATAACCAACGGCAGCTAGCAGGCTTTAATCACTTCTTGTTGATGCTGCTGATCGGTGTTTTAAGTCAAGTACCTGTCTTGATTGGCTTCCTGTAGACATAGATTTCATTATTCCAGGAAATACTCTGATGCAATTTATAATGAAGTGAAAGTTTGTAAATATATTACATCAATAACATACTGAATGTAGTACATGCATCATGGGGTGGCAGCTGTGTACTGCTGTATAAAATTTAAGCAACTGCTGAGCTTCCAAATACCATAGTAGAGTAGAAATGAGAAAACAGGGCTTTGAAACCCACAGTGGTTGGGATTTTCACATGCTAGGAAAGCACACCCACCACAATACATAAAGACTGCCCTTATGAAACAAAAATATATGCCAATATATTGGAAAATATAATTCAATACTTTACATAATAAATTTCCATATATTGAAACTAGTGCTTTTATTTTCCAATATACTGCAATATATGCATGGACAATGTATGGCAGTATATTGATACAAAAAGACAAACAAAAGGACAAAACCTGCACTAAATTTTTACATGTAATAGTTTACATTTACATTTACATTTACATTTTCAGCATTTGGCAGACGCCCTTAGCCAGAGCGACTTACATAAGTGCTTTAAGACTCTACAATGAACTTTTCCCGATACTAGCTCAATAATTTTATGGAAACAATTAACTTCTCTTTTATGAGTGAGTTTCATGTTTGTGTTTATGTATTTTTCCTTTATGCAAAGAATGTATTTCCCTATATATCACAGACTCCCTGTTAGACCCTCTGCAGTTAGACAGGTATCAATATGGGTCTCCATCCTGCAGTCTCCTAGAATCTTAGCAGGTTTGTTGATTTCAGCTTGGTCTTCAATATAATTATTCCATCTCTGTTAAGCATGTGTCTCACAATCACTGTGTGAGACTTCAAAAGCTCCGCCTACCGAATTCTTCGGATCTTGCTCTTTCACTTCCACCTTGTCTGCACTCCGTGTGTGTGCGCATCCATGTATAATAACTTGCTTGCAGTGGGATCACATGTAATTTATTATGTAATTTAGGCGGAAACTAAAAATGCTATTTTCTGATTGGCTGTTTGATGGCTATTGACTGTATAATTTTAATTTGGGACAGCCATGAACTCAGCAGAAAACTCCACTCTGTATGCCTGCGCCTCGTACATTAATGGGACACCTTGGTGGACGTTATCCCTTATAGAAGATTGGAAAAATATTACCTGGTCATATGAGTCTCAATTTCTACTGTGACATTCAGGGTGAGAATGTGGCATAAACTACATGAAACTATGGTTCTATCTTGCCTTATGTCAACAATTTAGGCTGGTGGTGATGGTGTAATGGTGTGAGGAATATTTTCTTGGCACACATTTGGCCCCTTAGTACTAATTGAGCATCACTGAGTGCCACAGCCTATCTGAGGATTGTTGTTGACCATGACCACAGTGTACCCAGCTTCTAATGGATACTTCCAGCAGCATAATGCACCATGTCAAAAAGCTCATATACACTGCTCAAAAAAATTAAAGGAACGCTTATTAATCAGAGTATAGCATCAAGTAAACAAAACTTCTTGGATATGCATCTGGTCGGTTAAGTTGCAGAGGGGGTTGTTAATCAGTTTCAGCTGCTTTGGTGTTAAATGAAATTAACAGGTGCACAAGAGGGGCAACAATGAGACGACCCCCAAAACAGGAATGGTTTAACAGGTGGGGGCCACTGACATTTTTCTCTTCTCATGTTTTCTGACTGTTTTTTCACTAGTTTTGCATTTGGATACGGTCAGTGTCACTACTGGTAGCATGAGGCGATACCTGGACCCTACAGAGGTTGCACAATTAGTCCAGCTCCTCCAGGATGGCACATCAATACGAGGGCCCGACGCCCTCTAGTGGGCCCTGTGCTCACTGCCCGGCACCGTGGAGCTCGATTGGCATTTGCCATAGAATACCAGAATTGGCAGGTCCGCCACTGGCACACTGTGCTTTTCACAGATGACAGCAGGTTCACCCTGAGTTCATGTGACAGACGTGAAAGGGTCTGGAGAAGCCATGGAGAACATCATGCTACCTGTAACATTGTTCAGCACGACTGGTTTGGTGGTGGGTCAGTGATGGTCTGGGGAGGCATTTCCATGGAGGGAGGCACAGACCTCTACAGGCTAGACAACAGCACCTTGACTGCCATTAGGTATCAGGATGAAATCCTTGGACCCATCGTCAGACCCTATGTTGGTGCAGTGGGTCCTGGGTTCAACCTGATGCATGACAATGCCCAGCCTAATGTGGCGAGTATATGCAGGCAGTTCCTGGAGGATGAAGGAATTGATACCAAGGAATTGGCCCCCATACTCACCTGACCTAAATCCAATAGAACACCTCTGGGCATTATGTTTCAGTCCTTCCGACGCCACCAGGTTGCACCTCAGAGTGTCCAGGAGCTCAGTGATGCCCTGGTCCAGATCTGGGAGGAGATCCCCCAGGACACCATCCGTCGTCTCATTAGGAGCAGCCCCGACGTGGTCAGGCATGCATACAAGCACGTAGGGACCATACAAACTACTGAGTACGATTTTGAGTTGCTGCAATGAAATTTCGGCAAAATGGACTAGCCTGCTGCATCATTTTTCCACTTTGATTTTCGGGGTGCCTTTGAATTCAGCCCTATGTAGGTTGATAATTTTCATTTCCATAAAACCATGTGGCATCCTTTTGGTCCTAACACATCACCTAGTCCATATCAGTATAGATATCCAGCATGTTTTTTTTCCCCATTGAGATTTGATGTGTTTTCAAAAAAATTTTTGAGCAGTGTAATTTCAGGCTGATTTTTTGAACATGACAATGAGTTCACTGTACTCAAATAGCCTCCACGGTCACCAGATCTCAATCCAATAGAGCACCTATGGGATGTGATGGAATGGTAATTTCACATTATGAAGATGCAGCCAATAAATCTGCAGCAACTCTGTGATACTATTATGTCAACATGGACCAAAGTCTCTGAGGAATGTTTCAAGCGCTTGTTGAATCTATGCCATGAAGAATGAAGGCCGTTCTGAAAGCAAAAGGGGATCCAACCCGGTACTAGGTAACTAATAAAGTGGCTAGAGCAAGTACATAAGGTATCACTGTTCTGCCTAAAATAGCACTATTTTAAACACTCCCACTTTCCATCCTGAAGTCCCTCTGACCACAACTGTTAACTGCTAAAGATTTTGAGCCCCCAACCCAGACCAATCCATTTATGTTCAAAAAATTGTTCAGGACCCCTGTTACTCAGGGGCACTTGGAATCCCCCCCCCTTTACAACACCCTTGACAGTTGGTCTTGGTCTCCTTTGACCCCAGATCCCATCGTCTTGTGTTTAATGTGTATATTAGGCAGTAGGCAGCACAATTTGTCTGATTGCTTCATGTCAGAATGTGATATCATTTTGTTTTAGAAACAAAGGTGATGTTTGCACAAACTGCTTGATGTGTTTGTGTTTAAGGTATAGACATATGTTAGCTGTTATCAGGGTTGTGATAACAAAAAAAGAATCGATGCCTCAATGCCAGGTAACTTGGAATCAAGAATCATCTGTTAAGTCGATTCAATACAGTATTTCATTTGGCTCAAGTGTGCCTGTCCTGCCTTATTCTTCTACGAATATCGCTCCCCCGGGCACAGATATCGTGAGTAGAGAGCTAGCAGAAAGATCGGATCAGGTTGTCGCGTAGATGGCTCCCCAGCTCAAGCGAAACTAACGTGTCATTAATCTGCGACACAGTAACGTCACTAAACTGCGCAGAACATACGTCAGTCATCTGCGCTGTTGCCAATCGCAACGCTTACTAATATGGCGCTCTGAGTTTTTTTTTAATGTCGAAGACCACACGTATCTTTAAAAAGCATCCTGGATCGATTTAAAATAAGAACAGTTTTACGCGATTTACGTTAAAGAAAACGATGCCAAAAATAAGGTACAATCCGAATTAAACTGTAGTCTCCAAAATGCATCTATTACACGAGAATTTACGCCTTTTAAACTTATTTTTAAAGAAAAATAATGCATTGTAGTGACACGCTGTGGGAGTTGGCTGCTACGGAGGTACATAACCGAGTGAGCGGAGCAGGCGAGGACGAAGGGCAAGGTAACGGTGATGCTCCGGGTCCATATGAAAGGACGGTGTTCTTCATGGGAAGCAAGACCGGGGTAAGCTTCGGACAGCGCCGTGACAGGACCAACTAACTACTTACACAACGAATGTGATGTCACTCTTGCACATGTTTACTTCGCATTACCATGGTTGACTTGCGTGAGCATGAATCTGAAAGTGTGAGTGACACGCCAGATGCGTGAGAGTCGGCAACCCTCTATGTTGCACAGAGAAGTAATGTCTTTGGTTTGCAGGTGTGAGAATGAATCGAAAAAGATGGGGAGTGATATTTATGGAATCAAAGGAATAGCTACGGTATTCTGAACAGGTCCTGATCTCTTAAGATTAAGCTGCCCATTGCCAATGCATG
Source organism: Hippopotamyrus pictus (assembly GCA_026781145.1). Classification (NCBI taxonomy): domain Eukaryota; kingdom Metazoa; phylum Chordata; class Actinopteri; order Osteoglossiformes; family Mormyridae; genus Hippopotamyrus; species Hippopotamyrus pictus. The sequence goes on along the minus strand of JAODLC010000120.1, from coordinate 307,169 downwards.
ACGTGGAAAAATGTTCCCTTTTAGCCAGTGAATGTAATAGATGCTTTCCTTTCCTCAAGGGGAAGACGACAGTTATGCTTAGATGTCTTGACAGGTGAGTATGGACACATTAAGTATAAAAATGTAGAGGAGTCAAAGAAATGCCGACTGTATATATGAAAAACTTCTCGTTTGCAGGGATGAAGCTCCTAAGCCGACTTTAGCATTGGAGTACACTTTTGGAAGAAGGGCACGTGGACACAATACGGTATGAGGAGCCAGGCTGACTTGAGACGCCTGGGGCTTCTGGAGCTCAAGATGCAAAGATATAATGATTTAAGTTCTTCTTGCTCACAGCCCAAAGATATCGCCCACTTCTGGGAGCTGGGCGGTGGGACCTCGCTGTCAGACCTCATTCAGATTCCGATCACAGCACAGAATGTGAGGTGAGTGTGTTGTCGCCCCCTACCCCCAAACCACCACCACCTTGCGCTAACATTGCTAGCATCTGTGTGGCCATTGCTACCTTCCAGTCCCTAACAAGGTTAAACACGCAGATGCATCATTCACAAACTGAGCTATCAACAGGCTCTTGTTCCACAGAACTCTCTCCGTGGTGCTGGTTCTGGACCTGTCCAAACCCAATGCGATGTGGGGGACCCTAGAGCGGCTGCTGCAGGCCGTACAGGCCAAGGTAGACGGAGTGCTGTCCGAGTTACAGAAGACGGGGGAGCGTAGGTCCGACAGAAACCCCACCCTGAACAGCACCCCTCAGCATCTTCACAAGGACCACCCAGTGAGCAAAAAACACAAAGGAAAAATACATAGGACATTTTTTAATTAATTAGGTTTGAATGTGATTTTAAGAACTAAAGTTCTTAAATGGTGCCCTTTTTCCTGATGTCCCATAACTTGACCCAAAGCACATGGTATTTTGACAGGACCGTGAACTCATAAGTCCCTTTCCAGTACCTCTGATGATGGTCGGCAGCAAATATGATATTTTTCAGGTAAAGTGTAAGAAGAGATTATCGGACGGTCCTCTATTGTTCTTGTTAACAAGAAATTGTTGGGTAAGATGGTTCTCTTTATTTTGAAAAGGACTTTGAGTCTGAGAAGAGGAAAGTGGTCTCCAAGACCCTGCGGTTCCTGGCCCATTACCATGGAGCATCTTTGATAGTAAGAGGTCAAAGACCTTACACTGCATTGTGGGTAGCACAGGATTCTGGGAAGTAACTTCTGTCAGATAGACCAGTCAAATTTCTAATGATAATATGCAGGCAAGAAGATGATTGCAGAGAAGTTTGTGTCTTTAGAGTTATACGATTATAATCATTTCTCAAAGGTGAAACATTAATTTGTTACCTATTTAGACATTTTCATTTATTCTCTAAAGAACATATCCTGATTTTGTAGCCCATAAATAGTAAATTCAACTCAAGATTAGTTTTATTCTAGTGTGTTCAGGTCCTAACTCACCATTAATTTTCAGACTGGTATTCTGATAAAGCATATTTTTGGACACAGTGGCTACAATGATCATGCTATGCAGTGAGTCATTATGGGATTTTTTAACAATGTCTGACTTTTTTGCTATTTCACTTTGTCTGCAGTTCACCAGCAATAAATCAGAGAGTCTGATATCAAAGACTAAAGGTCTTGTCGCTCACCTTGCGTTTGGCACAGACAGAGGGTGAGAGATGCTGGCTACCTGTGTCCTGCTCCCCTTAGCTCCCTCCGGGTTAGACTCCCTGAAACGATGACATCCCTTTAGCCCATGCTTCTCTCACAAATGGCTTGAAAAATCGCTGTTGACCCTTGATCTTTAATTCACCCATTAGAGGTTTGGAAACTGACAGTTCTGTTACTGTGTCTGACAGGAAGACTGTGTCCACTGACCTCAGTAAACCCTTGATCATTCCAGCCGGAATGGACTCTCTCAGTCAGATCGGTGAGTGTTTGTGCGTGGGGCACCCTGCTGGTAATGTTCAGAAACACAACACAAATACCCATGGATTCATCTTCCTGTGATATCTTCTCATTTAGGTTCTCCTCCAACAACAGACATTGACATCAGTTCTCTTCATGCCAGGAACCCTTTGGACCTGTGGAAGAAGGTCTTTGAAAGGGTGTTCCCCCCCGAGGTATCATTAACTGTTTGCTGGTTCGCTGACACAGAAGCCAGATCTGTTTGAGGAAACCTAAATATTTATGAGGGGGTCATTGCTCCAGACCTGCATCGTATTCTGTGACGAGCATATTGGCAACATTGTGCAAACACCTGGGGTTGAAGCTCTCTGAGGTTTTACCCCTGTTTCGACACCAGAGTACTGGAGACCTGAAGGAGCTCGGGAACCCAGCGAGGGATCCGCAATTCAGAGAAGCTCAGATCGACTCAATGAGATCTCAGAAGGACCAGGTATGTGTAGGGCCCAAAATTTAGAGTGCCGGCATGATGCAGATAAAGAAGTCACCCCAGATCCCCTGAGATGAACTTCCCACCCTGGTCAGACTCATGTTCACTGGAGGATCCTGTCATAGATCACTGTTTACTGAGCTGGCAGAGCAGGCCGACTTTGTCAGGAAGTCAGAGTTTATGTAAACACAGAGTTTTGCGTTCATTTACAGACACCGAATAAAGCGAATCTGGTTGTATTTGCCTGTGTAGTCATGAATCATGAGTATGATTAAATTTCGCTTGGGTCTGTATTTATATATTTACAGCTCTGTTACTGTGTCTGACAGGAAGACTGTCCACTGACTGATATATATATATATAAATTTTTGTTAGTGGTTAAGGTTGAAAGTCTGCATGGTTTAAGGTATTTTATGGCCAAAACAAATAGCCAAATGGAGAGCAGTGTCAGTCTCCAGGGAGGTGAGGGGTAACTTGTCCTGCTGGGCTATTTGTACGGCTGCAAGCAGGATTCTCCCTTGCCTTTGAACCTTGGTGGCCTATAGTAAACTCGTCTGTGTCCTTGAATAACATACATTTTTTACTGCAAGCAGTAAACCTTCTTTACAACCGGTATCCACAACTTGACCATGACTGCTGGTAACCCCTCATGTCTCACTGGTCCTTGATTGGACGACAGCCAGTTTAGGTGCCAGAAAGCCATTGACGCCCTATTTGCACATCGGTCTTGAAAACGCAGATTGAGATGCAGTGCCACTGTGAATTTACAGGGTGGGGGAGGGGGGGGTCATCTTCTGAGCAATACAGCCACTCGGGATCGTATTTCCTGAGCTTAGGTCAGTTGTCTTAGGGACTCTGAACATCAAGCCAGCTTCTACGTATGAAATCATTGTCTCATAAAGTCATAACACGGACATTATAGTCATGTTTGTTTTGGATATCCAGATTGGACAAAAGTCTGACTAATGTGTTTTAATTGTAGAGTGAGGTGAATCTGAGATGTAGGTGGAGATGAGAAGCAGTCATGGTGTCTATATGTCATTGACCAGCCCCGACTCAGCTGCACCCTGGGGCTTGTCTTGTGCAGTAGCCCAGGCCGGCTGCTTCCATGCTAACGCTTATCAGCGTTTGTGACTGACGCTTTTATGGTTTTGTATTCCATGTCATCCTTGAACTTATTTGAACTTTCCCTTGTTTTTGTTGAGTACATATTGTGAATTTGTCTTCTCTATTTTATTTTTTAAGGAGCTGGAACAGTACAAGAGAAATTCCTCAAAGTCATGGAAAGGAATGGACCTGGATGCTGAGCCCAGGGGTCAAAGGTCATGAGGTTTGAGGGATAATGGGAATTTGTGTGTGGCAAGGCAATGGGTGAATCTCAATACCAAGAATGCAAAGATCATACTGTGGTCTTGGCAAGACTGGTCTTGCCACCTTGCCTTCAAAGAACGATCTCGCAAGAACACGAGGACAAAGAACGCACCAATAGTGAATTGAGACAGATGTGTAATTGTGTACTTGCTGCTCCGCTATGCTGTATGCCCAGCTGATTACCCGAGACGTAATTTTGACTCATAATCAAAATATCCAGTATAAATGACTATTCCTGGTATGATTATGCTTTATTCCACAAATAAAGTTTACACTTAAAATATGTGTACTGATTTCCTGAACTCTGTACAAATGCTATACATCCTCTGATCTTGTGATCTTAGTATTGCAACTGGTATTCGGCAATGGAAGATGACGTAAAATGGGTACTCGAGGACACAAGTATGGTAAAGAACGCATATTGAGATTCAGCCAATGTTCACAAATGTTGACTGCACGTTAATCCTTTAAAAATATTTTGATACTGTTTAAAAGATTTACCTTAATACTTCTAAAGCACACAAAGCACACATTCCTTATGTGGTACATCAAATATTTCATTTTTACAAAACCTGCAGTGGAAACAAATTATTCAAAGCTTTTTGGCGAAAGACATTTCTGTGAAGTTTTGTACAATGCATTTAATATAAGCAGGTACAATCAAAATAAGACAAGTTGCCTCATAAAATTGCTTGTTAAAGACACACAGAGAGACTCCGGCTAAACATCCTGTTTTTATATCTATATTCATCATGGAACGTGTTTATTAAAATATTCATGTTGCATTTCTTGTGCTGCTGTGTTGAAAACAGACATTCAGATATCTGAGGTCCCTCCAATGGACATAAATAATGGAGCAACTTAGAATTAAACTGTGCGGATCCTCCCCACACACACTCACGCACGCTGTCAGCGGCGAATGAGGTGGTCCCGAGCCTTGAAGCTGATAATCCCAAGCAGCACGAGGGCAGGCAGAAAGGCGTAGAGCAGCAGGAAGTCCTGCGTGTAGCGGGAGAGGGCACCTGGGTAGCCCTGGTCAATGATAATTTCCCCGTTGAACAGTTTACATGGGTCTGGGATGTTCCCCGGAATCTCGTCGGGGATTCCTGCGGGGCAACGGACACAGATACACTCAGGCGCGTGGGAAATAGGGGAAAGGGGGATGTGTCCTTTCGATATCGGCAAACCTGCACCCCCCCCCCCCCCCCCCCCCCCCCCACAAAAAATAAGTAATTAATCAAGAGTGCAGCCTTTGCTTTCATTATGAATCCACGCGTTACAGAGACCAATGCGCTGTGCATGCAGAATGCGAGGATGAAACGTACATCTTACGACAGTTGCAGTCCTATATCAGACAAACTAGTTTTTTTTCATATGATTACGTATTTTTTTTGTTTTTTGTGGAACAACCACAGTGTTAATTAAAATGCTAATCTTTATTATTGTAAAATTATTATAAAAATCATTCTTACATTCCATCCTTTCAAGATTTGACTATGCATGTGTGCCCATTGCGATGTTGAGGTGTAACCCACCCCCCCCCCGCTCCCCTGATCCCGGTCACTCAACGAGATGATTGAAATTCTGTTTTTATCCCACATTTTTTTCTTGACCATACAGCAGTCTGGGAAGCATCAGGAATTGCACACTTACCCAGTATTATTCTCACATAACAAACGTGTGAGTTCTGCTGGAGGGTCTTGAGGTTGATCACGACCACAGCCATTGCTTTAACGTTTTTAGAGTGAGACCAAAAGTCGGTCGCACTCTTCCCTCATCTGAAGGCATTTATGCAATGAACACAGCACAGGAGAGGATTGCCGTGGCTCGGGACCAAAGGAGGGTGGACAGCAGCCTACCGCAGGTGAAGTTCAGATCGTGGAATTCGGTAACAATGAGGAGCTCGCAGCCGTACTTCTGGAAGGTGAGGTAGCTGAGCCACTGCAGTACGGTGGGCATCTCCTGGCTGCTCCTGGAAATGGAACCAGAAGGACATTCGTCACAGCGACAAAAGTAACCAATAACAGGTCACAAACGTCAGCATCCAATGGGGCCTCTTCCAGGACTTCATCAGTATGTGGCTGATTGTTGTAGAACTGCATGCTGGGTGCGAGCTCACCTGAGGAACCCAGAGCCCAGCAGGATACCGGCAATGTTCAGTAGAGCCACCCCACTGTTCACCATGTTGGGGTCCTGGACCACCCCCAGGAGCACCAAGGTAAGGAGTTCACCCACTATATGGGGCACCAGGATCACGGCGCTGAAGCAGAGGAATCTCATGGCATCGGGGTGCATTCCCACTGTCCTGAAGCGCACACACATAGAGGTCAGTGACCCACGTCCAGCCTAAACACTCAGCGAACTGAAATTCCAAAAACTACTTGGACCAGCATATGGACAGCTGACTAAAGAAACCATTTCTAAAGATCATTTCAGAAATTCCTATGAATACGGAAGAAAGCGTCTATTAAATAATGAGCATATTTCGGGTGGAATTCCACCATGATTCAGGAAAACGCTGTTTTCTCAAATCATAGCAGCAATCTGGATGTACAGCATTGTTAATAATATACAGGGCTCGCTGCATCATGAACACACACGGTGGTCCCTGCACCTGCAATATAAGAGCTCCAGTGACAGAGCTCTGGGTCGGAGTGCAGTAAGAGACCCACCAGTAGAGGAAGGAGGAGAAGATGATGACACTGATGATGCTGAAAGGCAGGATGTGGAGAATGTAGGCCAGGAACATCTGCCACTTCTGATACAGCCCGTCTCTGCTCTCCTGGTCGCTGATGGCTCTCAGAGCAGGAACTGAAGGTAGCAGGGAACAATCTTTCATGCCGCCGTTCCGCAACAGCAAACCCGTTTGCCAATAGTTACCCACATCAGCGGTTCACCTGTAAACACTCCTAGACATGAACTCTCTGACACTCAATCTGTCATCAGACTCCTTCCTGTTACGAATAGACTGTATGACTGGCCAGAAAATAACACAGACAAGACTGTGCTGAATAAACCCGACTTTAAAGTTTTCTGAATTATATTTATATGTGGTGCAGGCAAAGACCAAACAATTCAATACTCTAATTAGGGAAAATGTTTGACCTGGCACTCCTGTCCACCTCTGGGTGGTATAAAGGGTGTTACACACCCACGTGCTCAAGATCATCAGCCTACAGCCTTGACATTTTCAATAAATACCCCTTTTATGGCCCCAGCTCAGAGAACTGGGTTTCATTCCAATTATCTTACTGCTCAGGTAGAAGAAGATTAAGTGATAAAAATGATAATCAGCCTGGTAGAACTCTGTGGTCCTGTTTGTGTAGGAAAGGCAGAAGAAATTATGTCAAGCCAATGATAATAGGCAGTACTATCTATTAGTACTATCCGTCTAGATCAGTGTTTCTCAAACCATTCCTTGTGGGACGCTTCTGCTCTCTCCCAGTTCCTTAGTAGTTGGGAGGGAGCAGAAACGTGGACCATCTGGGGGTCCCCAAGGACTGGTTTGAGAAACACTGGTCTAGGTGGGCGTGGTTATGGATGGTGGCTCCCATTGGTCCCCTGAGGGTTCGTCACCTGACACTCCCTCACAGGACTTACACAAAGCTACAGCATTAAGCATGCCCGTGTAGGGCGATGCACCCATGGACTGGTAGATGACGCCGATTCGGTCCTGCACCGCGCCCTTCTTGATGTTGGTGTCCAGCTTCATGACAAAGAAGGCCACGAAGAGCCCATAAATGAGGTTCTGGGACAGGCGCATCAGAACCCCCATCCGGTCTCTTGCCAGGTTCCTCACTGTCCTCCTACAGGGACACGGCGTGGACATAAGGCTGAGCCGAGGAACCAGACGTAGGCCAGAGGAGAACAGCTCATAATTCACAATTTACTGAAGCTTATTGGCTACCCTCATCATGTGACCTTTCACCTCACTGAGAACCTGATTTCATACATTCTTTCACAAACATGCTGGGGTAAAGCTAACTGACATATATAATAAACTACCAGGCTACGGCCCCAATGTCTTCCTTCTAAAGTCTTAAGCATTGTCTTGTATCACTGCTGTGTCTGCACTTGATTTTTCACTTTTGTATCACAGTTTATTCCAGGTTCTGTTACACTACGAATACTAATAGCTGCCTCTATTGATCTCAATGTACTAAGTAGTATATTAAGTCTACATGTCATCATTGAATAAAATAATATTCTTAAGTCTAGAATATAGAAAATGTTCTGGATGAGTTACAGTTGCTGACACCCCAACTGTTCCAGGGACGGAAATGACAAGGTCACCTGAAGAGAACCGCGAGCTTGGCCAGACCGCTGGGCGACTGCTTGCTCTTGAAGGGAATGCTGGGTTTGTCGGCCACCTGGCAGCTCTGCCGCATGCAGCCCACCATGCGCTGGTAGATGCTGGAGCACTGGTAGGTCGAGGCGATATCATGCATCCGGCTGTAGGTGCTGGCCTCTCTCTCACTGCATCGTGTGTCCACTGATGTCAGATCCACTGTGGGTGAAACAAGGCTATTTTAATATATTTTACATTACATTATTCACAATTAATGCAGATTAGTATAAAATATCACAGTTACAACTGCAGTCCCCATCATACTTACGTTGGTGGATTCAGTACATGCTATAAATAAAGTTCTGTGGCACAGATTTGTGTTGTAAAGTTTTGTTTTATTTTTATTTCAGCATTGTAATTCTCAGTTACAAGGTGTGCTTATCCAAAAATTGCAGTGTTGGTGTCCATGTTCTGGTGTTTGTTTATGCGACAGAGATAGCAATTACGAAAATCCAACGCATAATTATGTAGCAGCGTAACATTCACCAAGCGTCCAAAGTGTATCAAGCGCTGTCTGTAGCAAACACTATATAATGAGTGAGTGAGTGAGTGAGTGAGTGACACTTGATTTCAAACACAGACCATATCATTGTTACATTCTTATGATCATGCTCACATCACACTCCATATCATTGGTACATTCTTCTGAGCATGCTCACATCACACTCTATATCATTGGTACATTCTTCTGAGCATGCTCACTTTCTTCACAAGTCTAGTCCAGATTATGAGAGGCAGTGGTGCATGCGTGTGTGTGTGTGTGTGTGTGTTTGTGTGTGTGTGTACGTGTGTGTGAAATGGCAAGGGACGAACCGTAGATGTCAAAGGGGTTGCAGTACTCAGGACACTCATATCCACAGTCACTGAAGAAATCCACCATCTCTTCTGGCTGCCCGCAGAACACCAGCTCCCCCAGGCTCATGATGGCTATCCTGCTGAACACCTGCGTTATGAACAGGGTTCGATCACTTCTAACTGAAGGCATGGACGCCATACAGGACAATCAGACTCACTTACAGCTGTGACATACTCTTTACACTAAGACAGTGGTTCCCAAACTGGGGGGCGCGCCCCCCTAGGGGGGCGTAGAGGTATTGCGAGGGGGGCGCACCAACGGGA
>JAODLC010000120.1:280952-295417 GCA_026781145.1 Hippopotamyrus pictus | reverse complement strand
AAAAAAAAAAAACATATTTAGGTGTAATTTTTTGGGGCCGGGAACCAATTAATTGGTTTTCCATTATTTCTTATGGGAAAATTCGATCACAACTCGAACGTTTTAGAATTCGATCCGGAGTTCTGAACGGATTAAATTCGAGTTCAGAGGTACCACTGGACTAGTGTCTAGCGTATTGATGATGCTACATCCTGATATCTCTGCTTACCTTCTTGCGGATGGCATCCGCAGAGTGTTGCCTCAGTGCAAGCTGTGCTGTGAAGGTCAGGGTTTCCTCCACCGTCAGGTAGCTGAGAAGGTTGTCACTCTGACGGGGAGAAAGACAGCAGGGCAAATGAGCAGCTAGACACCCCAAAGTCATCCGGCTCAGACCAAACCAGCGGCTGTAGGATCAAACAAGGCTTTATTCTGCAACAGCTAATATGGGAAAGATTGGGGAAAAATGCAAGGATGAAATGTATACTGTTGTCAGGGGGGGAAAAAAGCCTCCCCGTATAAAACAGCTAAAAGTTTTTTGAGAGGGAATAATTTAATCTACGATGTGCAAATGAAGACATTTTGGCATACCATGCGAAATAGTTTCCTCAAAATTTAAATTTTACAGCCAGCCATGTTTGTTGGGACGCTTGCAGCCTTCAAAGAGGTGAAAATTAACGATGCATCATGAAATTAAGGGTGAAGACCTGGCTCCCCCACTTCTGCCATGTCAGGAGATTAAGCTGCCATGCCCCAAGTCTCCCCCAACACTCCCACCCCCGGGGAGCATCTAAACGCATCTTTTATCTCTCTGCCGCCCCTTGGAATCTCCCCGGATTTACTAACTCCAACGGATATATTATCACCACTCCACCCAGAGCTTACGATGATTATTAAACGGCTGGATTAGTCATCTGTTCTGGCAACTACTGTGGATTTTATCAACGGGATGAAGTTAAATTAGAGATTATATGAAAGCAGTTTATCCTTTGCTGTTTCATTAAGCTGTGGATCCACTTGAACACTCCCTGGGAAGATAACGAGGGACCTATCGGCACCTGCAGATAATTCCCCTCGTTACTCTGAGCCGTCAGCCTGGAGCGACCAGGTTGTCCCTTCCCCTGACCTCGGGTAACCCTATTCCAGGCCTTTAACACACTTCCCTTCGCTTGCCAAGGAGAAGTGTACAAGGCCAAAGTTCACCTTGACGTCCTCCTCAACTTTCTTCTCCAGGTCTGTGATCTCTTTCTGTGTCCTTGACACGATGACAAGGAAGTCGGTGTCATTGTCACGCACGTGGTAGATACCTGTAGCACATAAGAGAAGCAGTCCTGGAACTGATCTCTCTTCAGCTTCCTGCCGTTCACCAGCACCTCTCCCTGGAGGTGCCCTGCGTTCCCGATTCGGCCGGAGATCACATCCAGGAGGGTGGTTTTCCCTGAGCCTGTGGCGTCACAATGGAGACAGTAACACATTAACGCCAAAAGCACGGCATGTCCACACCAGTCCATCTTCACGACGCCACCAGTCGCCGTGCGCCCACCGGAGTTTCCCAGAATTCCCATGATCTGGCCGCTCTCCACATGGAAGGACACATCTCTGAGGATCTGCCGCGTCCACTTCTTTTTGTAGGAGGCCAGGTCCCACCATGGACCTAGACGTTCGCTGCGAGGCACAAACCCACTCTCTGATGTCAAAGATTCCCAAGAGTCACAGCACAGCTGACATGCATCAATCACGGCTCACTGACAGCACTGGATTGGCCGGACTGCGGGGCCAGTGTTAAGAGCACAGAGGTTTTAGGAGGTGTCTAGCTGGACAGAACGAAAGACACTAAGAGAAGCTTCATTTAGGCCAGAGGTGGGGAACCTGATCCATGGAGGGTTGGTGTGGGTGCGGGGTTTTGGGATGACCTCTCAATCAGCCAATAACAGTGGGTAACCAGCGCTGGAGTTGAGAACCACTGCTTTATTATTGGCTGATTGTGAGGTCATCCCAAAAACCCGGACCCACAGCGACTCTCCACGAATCAGGTTTGCTACCCCTGATCTAGGTTTATAAAACATGACCGACTCCAACTTGATCCTACGGCATCAGAACACTGACGGTACTGTTTACATGCAGGACCTGTCATCCTTTACAGCAAACAGCAGTTACAACACCCACCTCCCCCCACTGTAGGATGGTAAGCTGCCAAGAGGTGATCGGCTGCCCCTACCTGACAGTGTAGGACACCTGACTTACGCTCAGGCAGCAGGGGGCCCGGCCATCCTCTGCACGCACCGGGGTCAGCGGCGTACCCGTTTCCCGAACAAACTTAAAGGACTCTTTACAACCGCCATCCTCCCACCTCCCCTCGCCAGACAGGGAGTAAGATCTGTTCATGGTTCGCTGCGGTCAGCTCAGTCCAGCGTGTGTGAAATCCACCCCCAGGCCGGCGTCAACCACGGAGCTACAATCCAGCGGTCACTCTACGGCGTGCGCCGACAGCCAAGCCGGCCCGACCCCGTGCGGTTCAGCAGACCCGGCAAGCCTTATCAGAGAACTTTGGCCCCCTGGCATATACAGACAGCTGCGTCCGGGGGGGGGGGTGGAGAGCGAAGTTTTTATTCTGCACCCTGGGGAAGTGGGGAGACCAGAGCAGTGGCAGGACGGAGATCACAGAGCACGAGGACTGTGCGGACCCCGGCGACCCCAGACAGTCAGCGTGCTGCGATGGCGACCGAGAGCAGCATCGAATTAGGAAGGGACCCTGTCCACAGACCCGCTCAGCTGGTGAGTCAACATTCCTACTGCCTCATGGACAGATACCATAAACAAACGCAGTCTGCCTGGTCCGGTCGGCGCTCATACACTGATTCCTTTATATCTCCCTCTAACGTACCGGACAAATGCAACCCGTACCCGTGTTTATTCTACTGTACTGAGAAAATTGTTCATATCGTTTATGGAATGATCGTGCATTCGACTTAAAAACCTCTGACATTACATAACCCTGCTCTGCTCTGAACCCTGGACCAGCTGGGTGTTCACCGCCAAACTCAATGCCGAGCAGGCAGCTGATAAAATGATAAAGCGATAAATGCTGATTTGATTATCTCAGATCGGTTATTCCCTACACATACTCCCTAAATACAGCTTAGGTCTGTGAATGACAGATTAACTGGCCTGTTTATTGGATATGACTGATGTAAGAAGCTCAGTGATTAAACTAAGGCGCAGAATGTTTTTCGGACTGAAGTGAGGAACGTGGTGTGATGGTATACATACATTTTTTGCTATACCTGTAAAGTCTAAGTGGAACTGAAGATGACGCAGATCTTCTGACCCCCCGATGCTGAACTAAAGTATCAGATCCATTACCAAAGTCCTTGCACACCACGGGTTTTTACATTTTCCATTTATTTCATAAACTGCAGATTTTTTATTCTTGTTAAGCATCGGAATGCTGAGTGAAGAACTATAAATGAACATATAAGTCAAATAAAACAAGTTTCCTTTATAACATGGGAAGAGAATGTAACAGTGCGTGTCTGACATCCTATTAACTGGTTGTGTGGTGATGGCACAGTCAAATTCTAGGCTGTCCTTTGACTTCAAATGCACTAGTTATCCGATTCATCCCATGAAACAGAGCAATATTTGATGTCCGTTGTAGAAAGAATTTTCACTGCTGTTTATAACTGCTAGAGGAGGTTACTTTGAGGTTACTTTCGATGAATCAAAGATGATGTTTTCTTGCTAATAAAGGTACTCAAATGGTGAACAGGCGGTGAATTTATTTGTTAGCAAAGAATTTTGAGTGTATTTTTAGTAAATGTCAAGTGAGTATCATCCAAATTAAGAAAATCTCAGTGTGTGCAAAAACTTTTCACTGGTAGCGAACACAAATTATTATAACTTATCTGCTGACACCTGGAAATACAAGAAAATCAAAATCAATCATCTGAGACCGTCAGAGATCAGCTGAGTGTCAAACTACAAGCGGATCTTTAATTAGGTAAACAGCTCCTCCTAATGAACAATTATACTTTATTATCTCTATTGACAGAAGAGGGCGCTGTAACTAAATTAGACCCATTAAGTAAAGGAGCAATGCAAATTATAGTGAGGGGTGTCTTTCTGCTTTTACCCAGAACTCACAGGATCAGCTGTTTTCGTCCGCGGAGGAAGACAGCAGCCTGTACTTCACCTATGGAGGGCGCCGTAATGAGCTCGAGGTCAGGAACCTGCACTATGAGGTAAAAACCCTGTCTATTTTCGCTCAATTTGAACCAAGCTGTCAGCCACACCTAACCTGAGACATCTGTCTTGATTGCAATCTTCTTAGCTGCTCATTTTCTCTTTGATGGATTAATCCTGTCTGTATTCACACATAACCATGTCACTGGGCACTACAGATAACAGTGTGTGTGTGTGTGTGTATACCCTGACAGGTGGACACGGCAGCACAGATACCGTGGTACGAGAAGCTGTCTGAGTTCAAGATGCCCTGGGAGATGCAGTGCAGCAAGCAGTTGGCCATCGAGGGCCTCAACCTCCGTGTCCACAGCGGCCAAATGCTGGCCGTCATCGGCAGCTCAGGTGTGCAGTCCCACCTGTCAGCTGCAGGGGGCAGGCTTTTAAAACACAAAGTGTAATTTTCTATTAATACAATAACCTGAGGAACATCGGGTTATTTCAGAAAAGATGTTACAAATTACAAATAAATATAAATTTTAACTTGACATTACATTACCAGTTTGGTGTGTGTCTCTCAGGCTGCGGGAAAACCTCGCTGCTGGACATTGTCACATGCCGGGATCAGGGCGGCACCGTGAAGTCAGGCCAGGTGCTGATCAACGGGCAGCCCAGCACCCCCCAGCTGGTGCAGAAGAGCATCGCCCACGTGCGGCAGGACGACCGCCTGCTGCCACACCTCACCGTGCGCGAGACGCTGGCCTTCGTGGCCAAGCTACGGCTGCCCACGCACTTCACCCAGGCCCAGCGAGACCAGCGGGTGGGTGGAACTGGGAGGAAGAGCCGATAAATCAGCCAGTCAGATCGGCCGATACGACCATCACACTCAAGGCTCGCTCGCAGGGCTGCCTTTTCCATTCCTTAATTCATTAATTAGCCTGGATTGAACTGGAGTCTCTCATTCCAAATCATATCAAACTAAACTTATTTGCTTTGCTTTAATAGCTGAGAAACAGACAGGATCATAAACTTGTTTGTTTCCCCCAAGAATGGATGATACATGCCAATTCTGTTATTACTTTCATTAGCCATCTGATGTGTGAAATCCTCCCCCCGCATCACCTGGAACAGAAGTAATCACTGGGGTCAGGTGACACAGTATACAAGCTTGTGACCGCTGCCCCTTCTACCCGTACAGGTGGACGACGTTATCGCGGAGTTGCGTCTGCGGCAGTGCTCCAACACCAGGGTCGGCAACGAGTACGTGCGGGGTGTGTCCGGAGGAGAGAGGCGGCGGGTCAGCATTGCTGTGCAGCTGCTGTGGAACCCAGGTGTGTTGGAGAGGTTAGGAGCAGACAAGATCCAGAAAGGGAAGGGGCGGGTCCTAAGGAGACATAGCATGTGGCAAGGGTGAATGAAAGGGGCGGGTCCTAAGGAGACACCACCAATAGCATGTGGCAAGGGTGAATGAAAGGGGCAGGTCCTAAGGAGACACCACCATTAGCATGTAACAAGTAAATGAAAGGGGCGGGTCCTAAGGGGACATAGCATGTGGCAAGGGTGAATGAAAGGGGCGGGTCCTAAGGAGACACCACCATTAGCATGTAACAAGTGAATGAAAGGGGCGGGTCCTAAGGGGACATCACCAGTAATATGTGACAATAACAAATCACAAAGTGATTTGCAGGTTCCTCTGGCTGACTTAACATTAAAAAGCAGCTCTCTTATACATATGAGCATGTGATTATGTTAACGTGATCTATTACAGCCTTCAAATTCGCATTGCAAGTGAGTTTCACTTCTGCTGTACAGTACTAGTAGCAGTAAGTGTACTACCTGTGTCATGTGACTCTCAGCTTCCTGTAGGTGCTCTAATTTGCACTGTGATCCATCTCCCCAGGCATCCTTATCCTGGATGAGCCCACCTCAGGTCTGGACAGCTTCACAGCACACAACCTGGTGATCACTCTGTCACGTCTGGCCCGGGGGAACCGGCTGGTGCTGCTCTCGGTCCACCAGCCACGCTCGGACATCTTCCAGCTCTTCGACCTGGTGGTGCTGCTCTCCTCCGGCTCAGCGGTGTATTTTGGCCCTGCCCGCGACATGGTGCCCTACTTCACCACCCTGGGCCACCCCTGCCCCCGCTACTGCAACCCCTCCGACTTCTATGGTAGGTCTGTGCCATCCCCAAATGATTACCAATTTGGCTTCAGAAGGCAGCTAAGTCTCGGCCTTTACACTGCGCCCTCTAGTGGACCTGATCAGTATTGACCGGCGTAGCCCAGAGCGTGAGGTGGAGTGTCTGGAGCGGGCTAGGGTGCTGGCCGCCCAATTTGTGGAGAAGGTGAAGGGGACTACAGACTTTATGTGGAAGGGTGAGGAGGCCAGTGCTGCTATCGAGCCCCCCAGGTACAAACACCCCAGATGCCCCCACCCCAGATTCCCTCCCTGAACTAGCCTACCTCCCTTGGGCATCTGGTCAGACATCTTTCTGCTGATCCTTGTCCTACAGCAGCAAGCTCTCCACAACACCCCAGGAGCAGGTGATCGCCGTGTCCAATCAGAAGGACCGCCTACCCGGCCGTTGGCATCAGTTCACCATCCTGCTGAGGTACAACCTCTAGGGGGCACTGTTTCATATCGTCATTCACCTTCAGATTGGTTTCCACCCATCGATGATGCCAAGTTTCCCTCACACCTCAGGAGGCAGGTATACAATGACTTCCGGGACCTGGTCACCCTGCTGGTGCATGGGCTGGAGGCCCTTCTGATGTCCCTGCTCATTGGCTTTTTGTACTTCGGAGCAGGAGAGTCACGCCTGTCTGTGCAGGACACCGTGGCCCTCCTTTACATGATGGGGGCGCTAACTCCCTTTGCGGTGGTGCTGGACGTCATCGCCAAGTGTGAGTGTCGTCCCAAGTCTCCTGGCAACAGCACTGTTGTTCCACAATTGACAAGGCTGAATTAAATTCTCACAAGTGCTGTAATTTTAATAATATGACGTCATTCTGTGAGCTCCGAAAGAGCTTTGGACTGTCTAATTCCCTCAGGTCACTCCGAACGAGCGATGCTGTACCATGAGCTTGAAGACGGAATGTACTCAGTTACGTCATACTTCTTTGCCAAGGTACCATGTTAATCCCATTATGAAGTCAAAAATAACAACAAAAAAACACCAACACACTTTTACCACTGGGTGTCAGTAGAGATCTATGCCTGGACTTTTACCAGCATAGAAGTAGAAGAAAAGTGCTTATAAAGAAGCAGGCCAGTCGACACAGGAGCAGGCCATTTCCTCCAACTCTTGGAGTGCTTCTCAATATGCGTACTTGACCATACTGGTGTTCTCATGCACCCGTTTTATGTCATCTTCCATTGCCAAAGAGCAGCTGCAATATTCCAGCTACAGAGGATGGTAAATATCCCTGAATGTCGTTCTTGCCCCGCCCCAAATATCAAGGATCGATTGCATCTTCGTCCAAACGAGAACAATCCCACGATGCATTGCGTCCCAAGGTCCTTCTTGGGAGGCAAGTTAGCAAGACCAGTTCTGCCAATCTTTCCATTCTTGGTATTGAGAAACGCCCTCGGAGGCTGATCTAGCGTCCTGAAAAATGGACACACATAGACGTTACTCGTGCCGATCAAGGAATACAAGCAGCACCTGTGTCCGACGACTCCCGCGGTGCCATGTGCAGGTCCTGGGGGAGCTTCCCGAGCACTGCGCCTTCACGCTGGTGTACGGCGTACCCATCTACTGGCTGGCGGGCCTGAACGGGACACCGGACCGCTTCCTGCTGAACTTCCTGCTCACCTGGCTGGTGGTGTACTGCAGCCGCTCCATGGCGCTCTTCGTGGCGGCGGCCCTGCCCACCCTGCAGACCTCGGCCTTCATGGGCAACGCGCTCTTCACCGTCTTCTACCTCACGGGCGGCTTCGTCATCAGCCTGGGCGACATGTGGCTGGGTGAGTCCCGCCTTCCCCGGGACAGACCCACCGTCTGCCACGTGGATGTGGTCGGTCGTGGATGGTCACGGGGTCAAGTCGGATACGGCCAACGTCATTTAGTCTCACACGCTGATGGGGAAGATTATTATTGTAAAAATAGTAATTAGTCATTTTAAAAATCCAAAATGGTCTAAATAGCCATTTAAAATGAAGATTGCCTATCAGTAAACATCACAACACTCCTGTCCATCCAGTGGCCTCTTGGTTCTCCTACATCTCCTTCATGCGCTGGGGGTTCGAGGGAATGCTGCAGGTCCAGTTTCGAGGACTCAAGTACCCCATCAACATGGGAAATTACACCTTAAACATCGACGGGATATTAGTAAGTCAGCCCCCCATTGTTTCTCTACTGGAAACACCATGTTTGTGCAATTTTTTTGTAATAATCTCTCAACATGCTGTTTGACAGGTGGTAGAAGCCATGGAAATGAATCAGTACCCTCTATACTCGTGCTACCTTGTCCTCATAGCGGTTTGCATCGTCTTCATGTTGCTCTACTACCTGTCTCTGAAGTTCATCAAACAGAAGTCCAGCCAGGACTGGTGAAGATCTTTGCGTTCTGGGGTGCGATTCCCCAATTCGATCATTAGGCCTACCGTCCGCAGAACCACAGCCTGCCACTGGAGGGCAGCAAAGCACTGCGGTTTCAGCCCAGCAGTAGAAAGCCACAAATGAGTTTTTTTTTTTTGACAAATGTTTTGTCCAGTTTATATCTGCAGGCAACTTGTGGTCTCCTTTTTAAAGCTTGATTTTATATTACTTGAAAAGATTATAAACATGAATGTCAGAAGCAGCTGGTCTTGAAAAGCTTATATTCCGAGTGAAATTTTTTGCACTGGTGCAAATGTTCAGTGGATTGGTGAGTGATGAATTTCTTAAAATAAAACAAATCTTTTGAAATCCACATTACAGTTCATGCCTCGCATGAGCAACTCAGATCCATTACAGATGCAGAGATATATGCAGGTCAGTGCGAGGAGGAACGCGGTGAGAATAAATGTGTAGAGACCCCACAGAAAAGATGATTTGTACAATTAACCCAGACCAAATGTTCTCTCACTTCAATCAACAGTTTATTTAGTGGAAAACAGGCTCAGATGGACAGAAAATGAACCTTGCCATGTTAGAGTGGACATGTTTTCTAATGGGAGGTAGTTCGACTGGACAGGAGGTGAGCCCCCAGTTAGCATCGTTGCACCGGGCTGCTGAGCCAAAAGAAAGGTACATCTACAGGCGCTATGGTGCATGCG
This sequence comes from Hippopotamyrus pictus, assembly GCA_026781145.1. Lineage (NCBI taxonomy): Eukaryota > Metazoa > Chordata > Actinopteri > Osteoglossiformes > Mormyridae > Hippopotamyrus > Hippopotamyrus pictus. The sequence goes on along the minus strand of JAODLC010000120.1, from coordinate 286,003 downwards.
TCAGAGAGACAGCGCAGAGTGACACTGACAACCAGCCAGCTCTTTGTTACATCGGTGGTTTTACAAGGCAGGTTTTCTGCATACATGTCAACAGAAGCAGAACAGGAAAAGTGCTTTTTAGGTAGGGAGACCTTCCTAACATGCAGCCTGCGCAGAAGCACCACACAGCTCAGGAGAGACACAGAGCCCGACCCGCACTAGCAACCTGACAGACGGGGCGCGGAGAGACGTGAAGCCAATCACTTTTTATCACCGGTGTTTATTGACAACCATAAATACTTTTGTACAGCAGAATCATTTGGGGGCTCACAGAGTTTAATATCATTTGATTTTCCACAGTTTCACATACTGCTGGCACAGTTTGTTAAAAAAGAAACTTAACAGAACAGGGTGAAAATAACAGATGGTGGGGGGGGGGGGGTGTACTGGTCACTCCTCCTCATCCCGCTTCTGCCGCTGGGACTTCAGCTTCTGAGCGTAAAAGCTGAAGGACTCCTGCAAAGAGCAGAAGGACGACCGAAAGTTACTCAACCCACACAGCATGGTCGGCCTGTGCCTATGTCCAATACCTCATTAGCCGGTGAACCAATCACGAAGCAGCGTTTTATCTCCGGGGCCACACTGAAACACGAGCGGCACAATCGACTTGTTTTGGTCGACCCTGGGGTATCGAGTCAAAGGGGCGTTTGCGGATAAGTGAGCCTTTGAAGCGGAGATGCTCAAAGATTACCATGGACACTGGTGTCCATTAAAGGAGTAATTAAAGCTGATAAACTGGTAGATGGTCCGTAGGAGGCTGCTGACGACATCCAATCCAATCCACCCCCCTCCCCCCCCCAAGAAGGTATTAGGCAGAAGGTGTGAGGACGGGGGAGCAGAGGGTCTCTCTGAAATGGTATCATCCTGCAGAATGAACAGCGAGCTCACCCCCACAATGTCCACATCACCCTTCCTGCGCCCTGTCGATCTGCTCAGCCTGGCTCTTCCAAGGTATTATTCAGCCCAATTTGGAGGGCCCTATTAACCTTAGAACCACCCCCCCCCTCCCTTGTTCCAGGAACACTGTGCGATGCACACCTTGCCCTGGTGGGGTGCCAACTAAGGTAGCGAATCCCCAGTTAATCACTCCCCACAATGGGCCATCTCCACTCAGGGGCCACATTAGGGGGGTGGCACGGACGCAACCCCCAGATCAATGCGCCCAGACATTTCGCGCGCAGAGCCGACGACCCTTCGCGGTAGGTGGGGCATACTCCAACCAGCAGGGGGCGGTGATGAGCAAGAGGGGCAGGGGGTCAGGGAGTTCGCTCAGCAGGATGTGAGACTCAGCGAGAGGTGTGCGAGTTGGAGAAGTGAGGAGATGTATGTGGAAGCTGAAAACAGATTCAACAGAGCACTTTCTTTTGTGGGGGGAGAGACTTACAAGGGGCTCCTCAAACGGGATGGGTTCCCCAGCCTCTTTGTACAAGATGGCGAGCCTCTTGAGGGTCAGCTCATCCACGGTCGTCCCCTCCGCCTGCATGTGGGCGTACAGGTCCTTGGCGGAGGTCAAGTCCTTCTCCCTGGCTGTAGGGGTGGGAATGAGCGGTAGGTGAAATAGTATATATAAAACCCCAATCTAAGACATCAGCGGCTGGGGGGCTCCCCAAATGCAGGGCATGAAATAATCATGGAGACGCTACAAAGAAAAGGCTAAGTACTTTAGCGTGTTGGGCTTTGGACGGCAGAGAATGGGCTTAACGGGCGCTCTTTCGCGAGCCCCACCCCGGGGAGTCGATCGGGGGACTCCGATTCTCCCGAACACTACGTTTTTAAAACTGCCCGTTCACGACGCGTCAGCCTGGCCTACCACCTAACTAATCATAACTAATATTAACGTTCACCAGAAAACGCCGCGTGAAATCACATCAGCCACCGGGTGACCGCATGACCCTATGAACGAGGAACATGATCTCAATTTAAAGAAATGTAAAAAGCGGCAAACATGATTGGATCGTGATGATGGTGGGGGGGCGGGGCTTACCATAGCATTTCATTAGGTAACTGCAGACAACCTCCTTCTCCAGGATGTCCGGAAGGAGATCCACCAGGTTTCGGATCTTCTGTGCCTAAGGTGGAGAAGACAGACTCAGCTTGCGATACGGAGTGGGAGTCGCGTGTGAGGGGTGGCGCGGGGGCGGGGGGGGGGGGGGACAGTTGCTCATGTCTTACGTGGCCGTTCTTCAGCGACATCCTGGTGACGAAGGTGGTCAGCACGCCCTTCTGCTCTGCAATGGCAGGGACACGCTACGGAAGGCAAGCGAGGACAAAATTAAACTATTAACTTCACTGTTGTGCATCAGAAACATGGGATCATACCTCATAGGTGGGGGTCCTCTGACTAGCACAGGGTGATTTAGCTTAGCGGGATATGGACCCATCTTCTACACGCACAGAGAGTCAGCTGGCTACCTTTTAATCGCAAATCAGAGGGTCCGCATATGCGTGTGTGTGTGCGTGCTCTCGCGTCTGAACCGCGAGGCCCGTCCTTTATGTCTCCTGGAACGCTGAAGTCTCCTCTACAGCAGAAGGTTAATTACACAGTTCATAAGTTTCTCGCCAGATAACCGCTCATTTCTATATAAAAATTAAACGTACAGCGCCTGTTCCCTTTAAAGTATAATTATCTGCACTTATTCACACAAAAGGCGCGATTCCCATCTCCCTGCTCAGTCTGAAAGCCTTTTCACTCACACCTTCCCCCTTTTCATATCTGCCCTTTTTCCCGGCTGTTAGTTAAATATCAGCAGCGCCAAGCATCGATGAGGATAGGAGACCCGATCGTCAAGAACAACGACCCATCAGCCGGTGGGGTGGGGGGGGGTGGGGGTACAATGACAAGTGGACAGGGAGAGAATGTGAGAGAGGGAGCCTGGATTAAGATGTGAGAGGCAGCGACGGAGGTGGAGAGTTCGACATTTGACAGCCCCGTTGCGAGGATAATAAAATGATTACATGCCATTAGCGTTTAGAACAAAAAAACACTGCATGAAGTCAAGTGTCTGATCCCTGGAGAGAGAGGCGTCTCTGGGCAGCGCGAAAAATAGCCCATACCTTGTGGAGTCCGGGGACCCCTCCCCATGTCCGTGTTATACACTCCAGCGACACGCCCCAGGCAGTGAATGAGGGCACTTTCCGCAACTAGTGATGTCATTTTCTTTTGTGAGCCCCCCTCCCCTCCAAAAAACAGGCTCCCGGGGCCCATTAAATGGGCCTGTGCATTCGAGCTGGTCCCGGGCGCTCCCAGAATCCCTGGCGGCCCCAGATCCCTGGCAGCACCCCGGAGTTACCGGCGCTACTCCACGCCTCCCTTAAAAGCTCTACCAGGTCTGCTCAAGACCGACAGCCCGGCCTTGAGGGATCCAGTTAGCGCCAGTTCTGCTCAGAGTCTCTCAAGTACTTAATCAGACCCTCTGAATTACTGTCAGAAGCTTTTCCGAGTCATAATGGACATCCCGCCAGACAAGAGGATGTTTTTAACCTTAAAATTGCTTCCCTACTTCAAGAACTTTCCAGAAATGAGGCAACCTTGAGAGTTTCCTGGAAATGTAAGGAGACCTAATGCTCTGAAGTAGCAGCCCAGACAGACCTGGACATCCTGCTCTCCGCCCCCCTCCCTCCTTGTTCTTGACACAGGGGTATGAAGTAGAAGCACACAAACCAGACCCTGAACTGCTTAAAAGTGGAGAGGAGGGCTGAGGCTCGCACAGCAGCCATCCAGTTACCTGCAGCTGGAAACGGGCCTCGTCAATCCGGTCCAGCTCCACGTTGGTCAGAAACAGGCTGATGACTGGCCAGTAGGAAGCAAACTGATTGGCCAGCCTCTCCGCCATGGCGCTCACTGAAAGCAGAAACAGCTGCTCAGACAGCCTGTCATTCACTGTCATGGTTACTCCCATCTGCCTGCACGTATCCCACAAGCCACTGCAGGGCCAAGGCCGAGTGGCCGCCCCCCTCTTACACTTATCCAAAGCCTCCTCGTTCTTCTCCTCTATCACTTTACGGAATACGTAGGAGATGTTGGTCGGCTGGCTGTCTTCTTGGGCCTCTGTAGTGGGGATGTACAGGGCCTCAAGTCCTTCGACTGCTGTCTGGAGGTTTCCGCTGCAGGGGGGGGGGAACATTACAGGTTCAGCGACCGAGAGACCATGTAGGAGGTGGCGGCGCAGTAGCCCAGACACGATGCATCGGCCTAAGCGAATGACATGCCTGAGCCGAGCTGATTGGGCGTGCGGATCCCGAATAGCGGTACTGCGTTAAAGAGGTCCAGCCTTAAATTATTTACACCGGAACGTCACCCCAATCACGTAACATTATTCCACCTAAAGAGGTGTTCCTTTATAGGAACAAGTTGGTCCACCAATCTGTGCGCCCAGCTTGTTCGACTGCCCCATCCACCACCGGTACCGGTGTCAAAAGCCAGGTCCTCGCTGGGGGGAGGGGGGGCGGTCACACTTACTTCTTGACGTGCGCCAGGGCGATGTTGTTGATGAAGAGCATCTTGGACAGGTTGATGGTGGAGCTCAGCTTCTTGGTCAGGGCCTCTACTTCCTTGACGCCCTCCAAGTCCCCGCTGGCGGAGAGCGCCTGCACCAGACGCGTCAGGGACAGCTGCTGGGGAACCTGGTGGGCCTGCAGCATCTCCCTGAGGGTGGCCTGAGCATCTGGGGGTGGGGGAGAGGTGCCCACTCGCTCATAAATCCACAGCACCGGGCCGCTAATCAGCGAGCAACCTCAGGAGGACCGCGGGGCATCTTTACCGAGCTGCTCTCGCCTTCAATTCACATCAAGGCACCTCTTACACAGTCCATATTAACTAATAATATCAAGTTAACATTACTGTTCCTGACAAAGATACAGACATTTCACAGACTTTAAAGGAAGACATCAACGGACCACTGTAGATGGGAGCGCAGTGTTAAATATGGCCAAAGGGCGGGAATCTCACTCAGAAGGTAAAAGGCACAGTGTGGAGGAAGATGACAGTCGGGACGTCAGTAGGCCAATATACA
>JAODLC010000120.1:243747-259493 GCA_026781145.1 Hippopotamyrus pictus | reverse complement strand
GAGCAGCGAACTCGGATGGTAACAGCAACAGCATCACCAACGCCACCCAGGAAACGGGTCTGAACACAGCGTTCCCCGCCGGAGCACAGAGTGGGGGTCCCTTACGGAAGGCTGGAGTGGGGGCATCTCCAGAGAATGCTTGGATGCTCTACATTAGCATATTAGCTCCATAACCTGGCACCCCACCCTGAAGCGACAGAGCCTGCCCGCGGCCCAAATTAGCCTCTGACCCCGCGCCCACTCCAGCCTCAAGGCCCACAGGCTCATGAATATGCAACGGGACCGGCTTGTTCACCGCCGCATAGCCATCCTCCCCCGAATCGCACCCGTGACCCTGCACCCACACCACAGAGCCCCGACTCTTCTTGGTTAAATAAAAATTAAGATGGTTTTTATCCTCTGTCCAGGGGGGGGCACAGGGGAGCATTAGTCAGGAGCATCCAAAACAACCCCTCCATCTACAAGCTCACACACACTGACAGCTCTGTTTCAATGGATGCTTCTCTGCCAATCCCCCACCACACACACACACACACACACACACACACCTCCCTCTTTTCTCTCAGCCTTCTCAACGAAAGCCGGAGTGGTTCCCCATACATTTTTCGTCAAAGCAGCCCACCTGCTCGGCCTGATAAATTACCCATGGTGCATCTCTCCCAGGCATACCTGGGCCATCACTGAGCTGCGCTAAGGGAAGCACAGCAACAGGCTGGCAAGTGCAAGAACGTGTCACGGGATGCAGTGCACCATGACTATGCATGCCCAGCACGGCCTGATTCACCGTCTGTCATTAGACATCCCTGATCTCTGGCTGGACCCGACATCCTCCTGGATAATCGGACCCTACACCTGCTAGGATCACACCTCAGTCCTTTCATCAGCAGATAGAACTGACCATTATTTTATCATTAAAGGGTACTCTCTTCTGAATGGCTGGCGGGACAGACCCTGAATTTGAGTCTGATGTCTGAAATCAGCCACCGTCCTACTAATTTGACCTCAACTTGACGTCTCATCCGCACTGCTGAGGGCTGCCCCCTAGGGGGCAGAGAGAGAAATTAGCCTAAAAAAAGCAATGCGCAACACAAAAATTGTGAAGGAAAAAGAAAAATGAACAAAAACCACAACAGCCTCAGCTGGAGTGATTGCCCCCTCCCTGGAGAGGGCAGGCTGGGTTATTTATTTAGTCACGCAGCACAGAGAGCGGAGAGGTGGGGGGGGGGCTTCACAGCCTAGTGGGAGACTCACTTTAAATTGTCCGTGCCCGAGTGTCGAACCACTCGCCCCCCCCCAAGCCATGTCACAAGCGATAAGCGGTCCCTGGTGGCCCCAGGGTGACAGTGCGCCCCCACCACCATATGCTCCCATACACCCGTCTGTCCGCATCCGCACCTCTCCAGCACGCAAAGTTTCCCCAGACCCCCCCAGAGCTGGGCTGCCAGGCCCACCTGTGGGGGAAAGGGCCGAGGAGCTTAATATTTTATGCAAGGCAGAGGGGTGCGAGTAATCTGAAGTGAACCCCCCCGGAGCACTCGCATTTACACGGGGGGGGCAGTCACTCTGCATTCGTCACGTCACCGCCTCTGCTCTACAACCACCCCCCACCCCCCGCCCTCGCCATCTCCGACCCCCGGAAAGAAAGAGTACATGCATTTTTCATGAGAGGTTACATCTGAAGATGGGGGGGGGGGGGGGAGGGACAAAAGTTCTACTTGCTCCATACTAAGTGGCTGAATAAGTATTCAATAAGTTCTGGCCAGACCGTGGGGCACACAGACACCCCCACCCCCTCCAAGCCGCCAGCGTGTACTGCGGTACAGCCTGGTTAGACCATTCGGGATAAGGGGGTTAATTAGTGCTGACAAACATTTAGGAAAGAGCCCCCACCCCACACACACATTCAGCTACCAAACTAAAGGCCACCAGCAGTTCTCTACAGCCATTTGGACAGAGGTCAGGTGACCCTTATTCCATGACTGTCTTCCTGCTATTAACTATTTAAGCTTTAAAAACATCCCACCATAACACCATAAAAGACCAGCCAGGGCAGGTGGAAGACCTGCAACAAGCCCCCCCCGATCCCCCCAAATCACAGTAGGTTCATGGTTATCTGGCTGGTCGCGATGGGTTCACTGGTCTAACATCCCATAGGTTTCTCAACTCAACATCACACCTCATTGGTCAGTCTGTGTCAGCTGACACCGTCAACACAGCACCAGTGCAGCTAGCACTGCCTTGTCTAGCTAGGGGAGCTCCGCCCTAGAAAAGGCCACAGCCCTACCTTGTGTATTCTGGTCCCGTTGCAGCTGCCGAAGAAGCGGCCAGAAGAAGTGCTCCCTCACCGGGAGACCCTGCTCCTGCATCACCTTCATCAGCTTCACTGCCAGATCTGTGGGGGGGGGGGGGACAACGTCAGAATGAAACAGTCACATTTCATGGGTCAATCCAGTTATCGGGTAAAAGCAATCCACAGGAAGGTCGCACTGGCGGGGTAGACAGATTTACCCATCTTTTGGGCCTTCAGGGCACAGTGCAAGGTGAACTGCAGGGGGGTGGCGTGTCGGTTGGACTCATGCAGCTCCCTGCAGTACTGGCGCAACTTCTCTGCCGGCTGGACAACATGATGCAAAAAACAATGCGTCGACGAATGCAACTCAACATCTGAGGAGAGCGTTTCATGACTAAGTAGAGGGCTTGCTTCAAAGAAGCCTCACCGTATCCATGGTGACACAGTGTGACAGGAAGAAGTTGCCCTGGTTGGGAGGGTCTTCATTCTGGGACTCTGCCTGGCGATGGGGAAAGGTCTTGAGCAGAGAGAAAGCCACGTCCTCCATACCCTGGGTGATGAGTCTGAGGCACACGTTCATGGCTTCTGCAGGGGCAGGCGGAGATGTGTCAAGCGTAGGGGAATACAACACCGCAAGTCATGGGACACCTCTCACAAATAAGGTGTCCACCTTGAAAACAACTACCTGGTGGTTTTTTGACCCACCACTAAAAGGGGCCGTGTACTTCAGACGAAAAATCGATAATCAGCGTCATTTTAGCAATATGACACTGTATGAACCGTAATCGCCGCGGCGATCACCGTTACGTCGCGCTGCCTGTGTAGGGTCCTAAGGTTGTAATCGCCGCAGTGATCACCGTTACGAGGCTACTGAGCCTGGTCTTGAAATGACCACTGCAGACATACAGCTAGGGGCCATCCCTAACTGCAGCATAGCAGACAACCAAAACTGCTAAACAGTACTGCCCCCCATCATCCTCCTACCTGGCACAAAGCCCTGTTCTTGCCGTAGACGCTCCAAAATCTGCGGCAGGTGCTGGTGGTGCCCCGCCCTGGCCAGGGTCAGTAACACCTGCAGAAAGTCTCTGTCCATCAGCTGGATGTCACTGGATACCAACTCGTCCAGGACCTAGAAAAGGGGAGAAGAAATTGAGGGGGCGCTCAGTCATTTCCCAGGTTCACATGGCAGTGCAGAACTAGGGAGAAGGGGAATTACCTTCTTAACGTTCCCTATGTCGCCCTTTTCGGCGTGGGCGCACACCAGCGCCAGGTAGGTGTCGGGTCCCGGCTCGATCCCGGCACTGCGCATCATCGGCAGGATGCTCTCGGCACTCGCCACATCCCTGCCAGACAAAAGAAGACCCGCAATGGGACATGATGCTTAAGCCTCCAGCAGGCATTCCGAAATCAGTGCACAAAACACCCTTGCTCACCCAGCACGGGCATGTCCGGTCAAGAGCGAGTTGAAGACTGCTTCAGTGATGGGCATGTCTTTGTCCTTCATGAAGCCCAGGATCTTACTGCGGACACAAACACCCATTACATGACTTCACCGTATTGAACAGGGACACCTCTGTTTGAGGGGGGACACACAACTGCAACAGCACAGTCTAGAAAGCAGGGTACCATGGAATAAGCGAGAACATGCAAGACAGGTAGCATGAGAGGACATAAGGTCTCATAACCCATGGAGAGTGGGAATAATCATACCCCATAAATCTCTGCCTGGTTTAACCATCTGGAGTCTAGCGGTAGGGAACACACTTTCACTGACTGGGGCATGGTCACACATTTCATTCAATATCATAAACTTAATTCATGGCAAATAAATTATTTCTTATATATTTGGTTTGGCAACAAACACATCTTAATGTTAGTATACTTTGTAAATATGTCAGATTTATCTGAAGTTGGTAATTTGACATCAAATTATAGAGACTGCAAAATTCAGTTTGGAACACTTGCAGAAACATTATAAAAGTACATAGTAAGCAATGCTGGCAGTTTGTTTTGATCACAGATATCTGATCAGCAAAGTCTTGGCTGCATGAAGATGACTAAATGGTGTAGTTGCAACATTTTAGATTAATAAGAAAAACCTAACTCATGTCACTATTTCTGGCTCCTTTCATTGAATATGTGGCGACTTTCATGTGTATGAATGAGCCATTGTCACCTGACCACGTCCCCACCCCCTTTTATGGCGCTGATGGGGACGTATCTGGATCGCGTTTCACCGTTGTGCTATTAATCAAATTACCGTGCAAATGCGGCTATTTAGAATGTAAATAGCGATCTTCGGGTGACAGCGGTACTACACGCCCCCGATGCAGGTAAAACAAAGTAAGATGACATGGTATACTTTTTTGTCGATTTAACCTAATTTTAAAAACTTTAATACTTCCGACAACGGACGTTTTAAAAAGAAGAATTTAGTCAGTGTTTCTTCATGTTTCAATAAGATTTCAGCGAGTTATGAACTGAAATACACAAGAAAGGTCCGTGATGCCGCGTATGATGCCGTCGACTCCAGAGGGTTAAACCAATGAGAATCAGGCATACGGGAAGTGAGAGCACAGGGAACACCTCGCCCAGAGCAGCCTTCAAAGCAAATGAGCCACAGAGCCCTGGGTGTTTCCTACAGCTCATGGTTCTCACCCAGCTCCCTCGATGTCTCCATCCTCACAGTATGCTGCGATTAGCCTCTGATAGGTGACCTAATCGCGGAGGAGAAACACCGTCACCTTCCTACCTCTGGAAAAGTCAAAGCCAGAAATACCGCAGCTCAGGCAAATTAACCTCCCACTCCTGCGCCAGGTACTCACTCTGTTGGGCTGCACGTTAGCTGCTTCCATTTTGGCGAGGAAATCAGTGGGGGAGAACTTAAACTCGTTCTGCAGGTAGACCTTGAGCAGGGCGTTGTAGTGACTGGCATCGTAGGTCACTCCTGGACAGAGAACCCACCATGGAAAAGATAAGCCAAGTCATGCTGCCTTCCAAACCCAAATACAGACAAGGGGCATTCATGCAATTCTGGCTCAAAATGTACTGATATTTCCATAAAAGCCTTGAAGACACAAGAGATTATCTTCATTGTCTGATTCAGTTGTCCCAGGTAAAGCATCTCAATGACCATCTATGGTTCGTTACAGAGAGTTTCTGGCAAATCAAGCCCATCTGTCTGGCCCCTCGCAGTCACCAGCTTCCTACCCCGCTCCTGCAGTTTGTCCCAGATCTGATGAGCCAGCGCAGTCCGCTCCGACAGCGCCACCTCTGGCAACAGCGAGCCGCAACTCCGCAGAAGCAGGAGAGCCTGGTTCGCACTTGGGTAGCCTGCGCAGTGAAGATGGCATTGCAAAGGGGCTTGGGGTTACCGCTGTGGACACCAGATAACCACCTCAAATTAATAGAACTAAACTGACGTAATGAAGAGCCTTTGTTACCTCTGAGCGGAATGCCAGTATTAAAAGAAGATTCTTTTGGGCTAAATTAACATTTCTGACACTGACAACACCCTACACACCTACGGAGATGTCCTTAAATATACGCATCAGCAGGTTCTTGTTGATGCTTCCCGTGCGGCGGACAGCGCTGTCCAGCATGTCTAATGCCCAGTCAGACCTCGCGGGCTGTCTGGGTCGGGCTGGGCCGCTGCTTTCCTCCCTTGATGGCCCTTCCTGCTCGGGGGCGAGGCTGAAGTGACGCCACCCCATCGGGGCCAAAGTTGACCTGTGCCACAAAAAGAATACATCACACGTACTACCTAACAGTATCGTCATCGGTGCTGGGACACACAGACAGAGAAAGTAGCATCAAGAAAGAGTAACAAACTACAGAAAAACCTAAATACCTAACAAGAGCTGAAACAAACTGAAGTTTCATGTATCCAGCCGATTCTTTTATAATATATGACTCTCCTTATTCTGAAATAGTGCAATGCATTACATATGCAGCATATATAAATAAAAATAAATAGACCCATGGATTAGACGGTTCGTGCAAATCTAACGAGCATCAGACGCAAACCAATAAGTAGTTTAATCAGCCATAGCACATAGGAGCTTCGAACTTGCCGAGTGTTTTTAACTGCTGCATGCATGCATATCCGCATAGTTCAGCTGTTCCGATTTCATACACGGAGTTTTGCCCAGTAGGTCATTAACTTAGATCAGTATGACTTGCTGCGCCACAGATTTCATCGACTTACACATACGTGCTATTCTGCTATAAGGCCATATAGGTCTATAAATTTCATACAAACCCTGTGAGCTCTCGTTACCGTCACACATACCACAATCAGACAACTATAAGATTACAACAGGATGTTATGGATCTATCGTTAAGGCTCAATGACACATATTCCCCATCCAGCATGAGTTTCGTCTCATGCCGGGCACATACCTGTGCACATTGTGAGAAAGCAAGACCTGTACCGGACCGACCGTCACTCTTCTACCAGCGACCGTCCCGCTACAGAGCCGAGAGAGCGGAGATCGACTTAAGTTCAGTCGGCTGAAGGGGAATAAAGAAGCCGGCGAGATTTTCAAGCGTTGGGCCGATCTTAAGAGCGCAGCCATGTTTAACCTAAGGAGCGTGGATAGAAGGGCATCCGCACCACGTGACCAGTCAGAGAACACGGGGGAACAGCACGTGGGTATTTTAAGGTTGTACCATAATCGCGAATTAAAAATATACGTATATATGTATAGTATTACATTTTCTTCTTTAATTTATTGTCTGATTATATTACCACAGTGCGATTTTACAATGAAAAATATATTTTCATTTTATACTGTTATGTCGATATATATATTTTTTTTTTTTTCAATTTTGTCCTGGCACCCCTATGCCCTTCAAAATATTGGAAGTCCCGTTTTGTAGCGCTACGACAAACCAAGTCAAATTTGCGCTACAACTGTAGGAGAGAGGTTGATTTCATTTCTGCTTCTGTTCTAGACCGAGTAAGCGAGGCGAATCGGTCTCAGTCTCTCATTGGTAAACAGCGCTCTGCCGCAGTTTCCTCGCAAGCATTACGCGCCAAATAGTTTCTGACATTCTGGCGTGGTTATGGTTTATTAATTGAATGAATACTAATAGTGAGCGATGTAATACCAAGATGAAGGCGGCTTACTTAATTAGAAAGTGGTTATAAATCGATTACGATTGTATAATTAAGCATAATAAATATAAAATATATTACAAAAAATAAGTAGGAAACAACATTATCTTGGCTATCGAGTGAAGTGTTAATTTTGAATGGGATAAGCGGTTACAGAAAATGGATGAATGGATGGATGGATACCCGTCTAAGTCAGGAAAACAATGTTTGCCTGAGGAGATATGTTATTACCATGGGCATCCGGGTGGTGGCGCTCGGGCCCAGCGAATACTTGCAGCTACTTCAGACTATACTCGGGATGTTCGGGGAGGCGGGGTCACCCTGTAAGCTATTGTTAATTGAATATTAATTTATCATCTTACAATTTTAAAAAGTTGTTACACTGTTACGTTGATACCAAATATAATCACTCTTCATTATCTCCTGATTTTCAGTAACCCACTTAAATGAACGGTTCGTCTCGGAAAACCAATGCGTTAACGCCCTTAAATCAATTAATGTATCGTTAAACGCCGCTAGAAATCTCTTATTTAACCTTTGAACAATGCACCAATCGACAATAACTAATATAAAAACATACGGTAATGTTTGTCTCTTTTTTTGTCGTTATGGTGATGTAAGCCGTGCCCCCACGCCATCTGATTTTCACCTAATGTAAAATATAAATTGTGTTGTGTAGCGTTTATTACAGATTAAATCTTTTAAAAACAGCTCGATGACCTTGCACCCGTTGTTTCCAGGATAGTCTCCAGATCCCCGCGACCATGCACAGGTCAAGCAGGTCCAGAAAATGAATGGATGAACTTACAGACACAAACCATGTAAATGGAAATACCTTATACCTGTGATGAATGCAAACTACACATTTAAACCTATGTAAAACCTATGGAATTTACAGGGCCCTATTAAAATGGAAAAGTGTCATACTTCATTTAAGTGCTATTTCTATACCTCAGTGAAGGTCATTCTTGGGCAAGAGGTCTGTCCCTCTCCCTAATTTATCTTGGGGACAGCATGTTTGTTGTCAAAATGCAGGACATGTTCCCTCTGGGCATCTAATTCAGAAAAGGTCTCCCAGGAGGGGTGTCGTCAGCACTGGCTGGCACCCAGTGGGGATTTTCTGATTCCTTATGGTGCGTTAGGGACTGGGATGGTTGGGGAGAGGTGACATGTACCATTCTTCCCGGTGACAGCTGCACTGCAAGGTGCACTGCCCCCCCGCCCCGATGCAGCTGCATTCATCACAGCTCTCAGTTTGTGTCCCCAGCCAAAACGTGACTAACAGCCCCTGACTACCTGCCTACTGGACACATCCCAGCCTGCCACTGCCACACCCCCCGGCCTTGGCTGCCCGTTCCTCTGCCCCCCGCACTCAATGACATCATCCTAAGGATCTTCTAAGGGGCCAACAGATATGGGGGAGGGTGGCATGCCAGGACGTGTCTGGACAATCAAGCCTGCTTGTCACAGTAGCACAAAAGCCAACAGCCCAGGGTAAAGTACTCTCAGTTAGAAAGACACCCCCTCACAAATTCACACCGCCCCCGCATGCCAGCGGGATCCTCTGTTGCTAACTGAGAAATTTCAAGTCTATATTTTTTTTTTTGGGGGGGGGGGGGGGGGGGGGTGGACAGGCAATATAACAAATGTGTCCCCAGCCTTAATAGACAGCGAGCATGTGGAAGAAATATGCTGGCTGGTTACCATGGCTTCCTCTGAGGTGACATCCCCGTTTCCTGGCTACACCCTTCACCCTGCCAAGGCCTTCGTATCGGTCCTGAGTTCATATATTGTATAATTAGATAGATGACCTATCACTTTCCTTTCAGGTTCATGCATTGGGAATATAGAGTCTGATGAATATTCAGGCCAGCAGGGGGCGCTACATACTCATTGTACTGAACCATCCCCTGTTGGTGCTGTGTACTTTTTCTGTCTGCCGACCAGCCTGCTGGAGAATTCTCGTCCCGCTACCTTGAATAGTATGTCCTACAGCAAAGCCGGGAAAGAGGTGGTGGGGGTGGTTAATACTGTGTACTGGTTTAGGGGGGGCAGGCAGAAGCTGAAGTTTTGAATGGCCATGCAGACTAAAGGAGAAAAGCAGGGTATGCATCTGCAGGTCTCTGAATAATGTAGGAGAAGGTCAAGGCCAAAAACACTTCCTGTTTTCCGTTTTGCTGAATGAACCCAGAAAGTTCTGTTCTTCAGCTACATGAATGCCTCGTGTAGCTGATATATAATTCATCGCTATTATCTATTATTTACTTATTTTTTTCTACTTCTTTACTTAAGCTAAGCTTTCATGTTTTCTGTTCTTTGGCCTGTCCTGTCCTGCCCTGCATTGTCAATTCATATAAACCACCCCTCAATGGACACCAGTGATTTTACTGTGCGTGTCTAGCATTGTGTGAAAGTTTTTGAAGCGTGGGCATATGGCAGCCTACCTCCTAAGCAACGTAAGGCATACATCGGGAAATGTTATGGTCAGGTAAGACACCCCAACCCCCCCCCCCCCCGTTAATGCACTCATGTATCTGCAGTCTTCAGCAGCTCTCCCTGTCTAACAGGGCCTCTCGCTCTCTGTCTCACTGGGACTGGAATCCCACTCCTGGTTACAGTGCAGTTGTACGATTTAAAACAACTTTAAGTGTCAGTCAGATGTAGGCAGGCCAGTGTGGGTGGGAAAGTTGACACACTCCGGGGGGTGGGGGGATTGAGACACAGGGAGAAATGGAGATCGAGGAGGTGTTACCCCTGGAGCTGTCTGGTGTTGGTGTAGGTGTAGGTCACTATTCAGTATTCCAATTCCCACATTTGTTGGGGTTTCAAAGATTTTGTATAGAAACAGAGATGGGAGTATGAGCAGGATGGAGAAAAATGTGAACATGACTGTCATAGTACAGAAGCTGCTGAGGTTTGTGTGGCCCCCTGCCTGGGGGAGGCTAAGGTGTCGTATGTCAGTCCCCGGGAAGTGGGCCCTTGCACACGTATCCTTTGTGGTCTACATATGTAGACCATCACGTGACAAGCCAGCTCCTTCCTCTCCACGTTCACATTCATTAGGAGCTAAATGAATCTCTGGGGCCTTTGCTGCCACGGTGAGCTGGACATGTGGGCATTATCACTGGCTGGCAAACACCCATTCAGTATTCTTGGGAAAGCATGTGTTTATTATTGACTGGCGTGTCCTTGCTGTGAGCTGGCTTGGTCAAGCCTGATGGCAGTGAATGATGCTCAGACGGCATGGAGAAGCAAGCATGGCGATCTCACGGCCATTGGACTAGTTGAGAGAGGAGGGGCATGGAGCTGGTCCAGATGCCTTCACCAGATACCAGGGTCCTGCTGAGGGAGCCCCATGTTGACTGGTTCATTAAGCTGCATGATACCACAGGTGGATTGAATAGTTTCTCAGTGTTATCAAAACAGCTACATTGAGGTGGCCATGTTGGAATCCATCCCCACAATCACTTCGATTTCTTTCCCTTAAAAATCTATGCTCTGGAAGAAGATGCATACAGGCAGATTTCATGTTGTCAGGCTAATAATAAGGATCTTTGATGATCAACGAACTGCTATTAACGATCATCAATTTGCATATTAAAATTTTAATTGGCCCAGTAACTGTTTGCCTGAAATGATGCGGTAACAGGGGGATACAAGGCAGTGTGTTTGTCTGGTGACCTTAAACCTTGTAATTTCGGCTTTGAGAGTGTGACCACCTGCCCTCGAGGATGCGCTGTTTGACCTTTTAAGGTAATGAATAACCACGGACCGTCGGCTCCTTGCTGTGATATTCGCGATCATTACACCAATTAGCAGCCGCGGGTTCCAGCTTCCCGCATGGATGTGACATCGCTCCATGCACGCTCGTAGATTGTAGACATTTCATCTGTTTTAGTGGTGTGTTTTTTTTAAGGCTGGGCTGTAGGCATCAGAGAGCCGTTTTTATGTGCGAGTAATTTAGCCTCTATAAGGTTTCCTTTTTAAGGAAGATGAAAAATACACACATTCAAAGGGAAGAATGACTTTTATGATGCAAACGAAGGTGTACGAACATAGAACATAGGCAGTCAGGTCTGTCTTTACCTATAAAAAGGTTCCATCACAAATCTTGAGAAGATTCCCAACCCACTTTCATGGATCATTTTAACCACAGTTATTCAGGTCCGGCAGCTGAGCCGTGTTTCTGTAAGCGGCACCTGAAGTAGGCCGGTAAACAGTAAACAAGTCAAGACTATTTGAAGAATGTCTGGTCCTTTAGTAGCACACACGGAAGATGATCATTACTTAAATTAGCAAACTAATTAAATGTCTTGGAAAAACCCAGGCTCTAATCACGAGCATGTGTGATGTCAGTGCCATAAATGGCACGGAGCTGCTTCAAGAAGTGGACTGACATCTTGTTGGCTCCTGTGCGGCCCAAAGGAGGCCCACTTCAACCCCATCACCATGCCGGAGCCCGGGCGTCACATATCCCAGCTCCCGGTCCAAGGTCATCGTGAGGTCACGTGACTTCTAACACCCTTATTTGGGTCCTTAAATGGGTTTTGCACCCCTCTGACTCTCCTGGAACAGAAGCACAGTCCTGATTCACCCCAGACAGCCAACTAGCCAAAGTCACTGCCAGTCCAAACTCCTCACTGAATCACAGATCTGCTTTGTCACTGTGCAACATTCGATGAAAGAATATGTGCATTTAAATGCTATAGCCGTCACGATATTGACAGGAAACTCGCACTTAATTTCCTTTTATTTTGGGTAAAGTATATATACCTGGAGCCATTAACAAGTACAGGCTCATTAAGGTACAGTGTGAAAAGGTTGCAGGGAAACCATACTGACAGCTCTCAAGAGGTCAACAGGGCAGGTGACACAGAACATCCGAAACGTTTTGTTTCCAGCAGGTGAATGGGATGGCTGGAGGAGACAGGCAAGAGGGGAGAAGCAGGCCAAGAGGTCTGCGTGGGGGGGGGGGGTAGGGGGTAGTTGGCAGTTGACTTATGGAGAGTGACAACATGCTGGTCACCTCCTGCCTGAGGTTAGAGCAGTAAAATAACATCAGGCTTCTGCATGACGACATGGGTGTGAATTTGAGGTGGGGGGGGGGGGTTGAGGCATAGTTTAAGTAAGACGCTGCCCATAAACACAAACAAAAGCCAGGAAGCCCGAGGCAGGGCAGGCACCTCCCTAGACAATAATAATATTTGGGTTTGGCAGTTTGGCAATCTCACCCTGCTGGGGAATCCCCATCTTCCCTTCCCCAAAAGCCTGTATACTGTCCATGTTTAATGTTTAATATAGAACTGTCACGTTTACTCTATTATTAAAAAGCGTCAATTAAAAAATCACTCAGCAACAAACTTAAATATCTGCACAGCACGCAAATAAATCTTCAAAGATGACATTAAGGTTTGATGGACTCACCCAGTAATGTGAGGTTAGCCAGGGGTAGGTGCCACTTAGCCTCTCAGAGTAACATAGGCTGTCTTTGTCATCACTTTTACTTAAATCATTTGCTTACTTACTTTCTACGATTCCTGTATGTTAAAATAATCACTGCTAAGATTAGATCATCGCGTAACCACATCAGGATCAATCCTGTCTGTGTCTGTCCTTTCCCAGTTTGGCCAGCTGGTGTCGCTGGCTATCCTGTTTATTTTGATCCCCTAGTTTTGCACCTATTCTGTCCCTATTGTTTTTCCCTATTATCTGGGCTGCTGTATGACTGAATGGGCTGAGTGTGCAGCTGAGAACCAAGTTCTCCCATCATTATGGGTTTGTGGCTGGCTATAGGCCGACCTCAACTTTGTTGGACACATTGAGTTTTGGTTTGTCCCCTTGCGTTATTTCTGTATTTGTTCTTGTATTTGTAGTTTTGTATTATTTCACCTCTGTTCCCTGCATCACCTGTCGCCCTAACGTTTGATTATTACCCTCACCTGTCCCTTGTTACCTAGGTTCACAGTGGTTGGTTGATTTAGTAATAGCCCACACCTGTCCTTTGCTGAAGCCCTTGTTATATGTGTGTTTATGCGCCTGCCCTTCCTTTGTTTCTTCACTGGTTGTTGCATTTGTTTGGTTTGCTGTAAGTGCTGTGCATCTGACTCCTGTGTGCTCCCTATATGAGCTGCATTAGTTTCCGCTTGCCTGTAGTTCCTGTAGGTTCTGGTGTTAGTTTTCCACGTTTAGCTTGTTAAGCTCTAGTTTTTCCCTGCCTTTGTTTTGACCCCCTGTGGTCCCTTCGTTTCTTGTTAGTTTGTCAGTTTCAATAAAACTCCTTGTCTCCAAGTCACTCTGTGAATCACCCGTTTCATCATGCCCCACTATAACAGCATCGGCTAACACAACAGGGTAAATAACCATCTAATAATTTTTGTAACTTTTAGGTCTGAACAATATAGGGGGGTCACTTTGTAACATTTGGAGTTTTTGTGACTATTTAGGAGTTGCATCAATTTCTACAGCCAAATACAACTCCCCTACCAGGACCGTTTGTCAAATAAATTGGTGGTGTTGCAGTGAGTTGTGCCAACAGACACAAAGCAGTGCCGACAAATCATTTGCTTTTTCGCAGTGTCATCTCTATAGAATACAAAATATTTCGATACAGCAGTGGATGAATGTCTTTTTGTGATTAGTTCATTTTCATCTCTTTTTTTTTCACCCAATTTTGTTTAATTTCTCACAACCGTGGCACAGTCTAAGAATGAGTCCAACGGCAAGGACAAGAATAATTCTGATCGTCTCAGGGAGTGCATGTAGAGCTCATGCAAAAGCTTAGACAGTGAACTTCAGACAACTTCTTAAAAAGCATATATTAGATAATGTTGACAGTGAGCCATCATTAAAATTGCAAAGCTTGCTATTTTTTTTCTATGACTGAGTAAAAATGTTTTGGCGCAGCTTAGTGATGTCTCAAGCAGACTATTGCGGTCCTTGCGATGTTACAATTGCATATGCATGAAATCTCATGTTGATATTAACATCGCGCATTGTGCAAGCTGAGAGCAGTGCAGTGGGTAGTGCTGTCACTGCACGCCAGTGTTTATGTGTGTATGGGTAACTTTTCAGCAGATCCTTTGGTTTCCTGCCATTGTCCAAACACATGCAACTTAAATAAATCAGAGTTCCTAAATTGACCATGTGTGACTGAATGGGCACCTTGCAATGGCTGGTTGGTTCCTGCTCCTGCCAATTGCAATGATTATATATACATGATTACTCAGTGAATCATCATGTTAATCAATCAATTATTGATATAATCGATAGTGACAGCCCTAGGTTAATAACTCTGTAATTGATGTTTAATATCTTTGTACCCTTGTACAATGATCCGGTCACTATCTGTTTTTAGGGCTCCGTGCCTGTATATTGTTACCTTTACTGGAACAACGTGACTCTAACTTCTCAAACTTTCTAGTTTGGACTCCACGGTTCTGCGAGTCACCTTTGCATTTTGTGTCCATTTGTGGCTCTGTCTGCCATCAGCCCAGAATTCACCAGCATTATGTACAGCCCGGCCCGACCTTTCCTACTTGCTGGGTCTACATTTTCCAGGCTCTTGTGCTCCTTAGTTTCTCATTGAGGAACACAGCTGTGGTGACTGGGAGATTCAAGTTTTACGTGTGGTGAGGAAAGGAAGCCACACAAGACCATCTAATGTACTAATTCCAAAGAAGGCCTGTCAGTGGCGGCCAATCAAAGCTATTGGATATTGCCTTCTTTACATCGTCCATGCTGCCCCCTGGCATTCCCTGATGTTATATGAAGAAAGCCTTATTTTGACTGTTCTTGGTGACACCTATGACCTTGGCAGCTTGAAGCAGGGAGAGCCACTCTGACAGCAAAGGTGTCCTGAAGGACCAAACTAATAGTCCAACAGAACTGCTCATTTTTGTTGATGGAGAGTGCCCATGTGGCCCATCAGCCCTACCCCTCTATGCCTAAGTTCTCACCCAGCAAGGCCTCCCAATACCCAGCATCCCCTCACATGCTGTAAGGGCAGGTAATGTCACCCACGTCGTCTCGCATAACCGCGACGCGCTCTGAGGAGACGGCATGTGCCAGGCATTGCGCTTCAATGGAGACACACCTGACAGAATCGGACCCTGCCTCTGCCTCGTGGCACTTATCAGTTAGTCTGTTCCCTATGGTGGGCGGGGGTCACCGTTGGGTGTCCTGCCTGAGGCTATCTGGAACGTGCTGTTAAAATAAATACTTTTCATCTGATTCATTCATTTCATTACTTAAGAGCCCATCTGTTGCATTCATGCTAAGAACAATTTCGGCTCAAATAACTGGGGTCTGCCTGCAACCACAGCATCTACTCAGCCACAT
>JAODLC010000120.1:220829-243647 GCA_026781145.1 Hippopotamyrus pictus | reverse complement strand
GTCACTGTCACCACATCCCCCCTCCCCCCACATCCCTGTCAGCTTAACCTCGTTCTGTTGTTGTTTTCTCTCCTTCCCTGTTTACTGCCACTTCATATTTATTCACAAACATTCCCTCTTAATCCAGGTTACTTTGTTACAATTTCTAGCCCTCCGTCCCTCTCCCTCTCTTTCGTCTGCTGTTAAAGTCCTTGCAAATCCACCCCACTTTCGCCCCAGTCCGCGCCATCTCTCCTTATTGAAGATCACCACCTCCTATGTATACCTCAACCTTTGTCTCCAGTGTACCTATAACAATGATCAAGATGGGTGCTCTAAGTGCAGAGTTGCGGCTTAATATATCGAAATTCCGAATAACAGGTACAAAGCATAACCCAAGTAACGTCAACAAGGGACAAGTATGGGTCAACAATGATCTAGATTAACACATAACAAAATCCAGACCAAGATTTTATTTCAATCAACCAGCTGAGTACAAAGTCACAGAGTACTCAACTGGTTGTTGAAACAAAATCTTGGTCTGGATTTTTACTGTCTGAACCTGAACTATCCACCTTCAATGAAATCCAAATCTCATCTCATAAGCAGGGTCTGAGGGTCCCAGTAGAGGGTCCCCAAGGACTGGATTGGGAAACACTGTCTTAGACTAATTAAAAGATGCACACACCAGATGTATCTGGCATTCAGGTAAGGCAGGCTGTAGTCTGGATGGCAGTGGCTGCTCAGAATGCAGAGTGGAGGCAGGTGTCACACAGAACCTCCCTCCTAATGACCCTTGCCCCTCTAGCTTATAGTTTCATGCTACAGCACATGTCTTTTGGGGCAACTGCTGACATTTCTCTTCTCTAGATCAGTGTTTCCCAATCCGGTCCTCAGGGACCCACAGACGGTCCACGTTTTTGCTCCCTCGGGAACTGGAAGGAAAGAAAAATGTGGTCTGTCTGGCAGGGAGCTCCAAGGGAGGAAAAACATGGTTTGGCTGTGGCTCCCCAAGGACCGGATTGGGAAACACTGCTTTAGATCCAAGAGCAGTAGAATCTGACTCTTACAACTGATATTTTGACATTTTCAATGGTAATCCAACAAAGGTCATGGTCTTCTAGAGTCTATCTGGGCTACAGCATAAGCAATGGTTTGTGATAATTTTACTACATTATTTACCTTTGAGGGATTTAACTATGCAAGTTCTGATAGATTCTATAAGCTCAACAAGAGTTTTAAAGGCATGGTACAACAGTACAACAGAGAAGCTTCAGTGAACTGAAGACTGTTTATCTGTCTGCGCCCCCCCCCCCCCCTTCGGGCAAGCAGACGTGCAAGAAACCCGTCAGGTGGCTGTCACTGAGGCTGAGAGGAGCCGTCGAGCTCTCTCAGGATCATATGCTAAGTGTCATCGCTTGCCTCCCCCCCCCCCCCCCCCCGACTTGTAGCAGCCTTCCCAGGCGAGGTCTAAATCCACTACTGGGAAGTGCACGAGATGACTTCTGTGTCTTAAGGATTGGCCACAGAATCCTGATACTTGTAATTAAGTACATTGATCGATGCGTATGTCTTTTTCCTTGCAAGGGAAGACTAGAGCATCAGCCCATCAATTTCCTCCTCCACGTCCTCAGTCTGGGGACGATAGGTCACATCATGCAAGTCTTGCATTGANNNNTTGTTTCCCCCCCCCCCCCCCCCCCCCCCCACCACGCAAAAAATTGCGTCAGGGAGCAGTGGAACAAGCCCCCTGAGACCTGGTTACCCATCGGTACCTGTGAATTCCTGGGAGATGGGCTAGAGGATGCACTGTTTGAGGAGGGGTGCTGTGCCCATGGATAGCTGGCTGCCCTTCCGGTTTCGCAGCGATGCACTGAAGACAGGAGCATGGATGAGGGGAACACGAGACGCTCCCAGTAAAGTGACGAGATCGTTCTGCTGCCACGACTCGCGAACATGCCTTTGGGTGAATATTGAAAGGACCGGGCAGATTATGGCAGCCGGAACAGAGTCAGCGGCGCACGTGCTAATTATGGGCTCAGCAGGATGAGGGCGGGAGGGGGGCGTTCAGCCAAATTGTGGAGCAGAGTGCTACAGCCGCTCAAAGGGCCAGGACCCCACAGAGTGCCCGCAAACCTGCCTGTCAGCTGCTGTTAGATCACAGCGCCACAGCCCTGCACCACCAACGCCCCTGCAACCATTTAGGCGCGCACACACACACACACACCCCGGTTGAGAGATACATGTGGGTACAAACCCAGAGTTGAGCAGTACATTCGGCTGGAGTTGCTTCCAGGGATAGAGGAACTGAGAGGGAAAAAACATCAGAAACAGCTGCATGATGTCAGTGGGAATAATAACTGGAGAGCAACACCAAGCTGATCTGCTGTGTGTGTGTGAGAGAGAGAGAGAGCTGTGTGCATCGAAGGTTTGCGGTAATTTTCTCAAAAGACTAAGGGGTAACGATGTCACCATGAACCGTAGCACATGCCAGAGGGATGAGCCGTGAATATTTCAAAAACAGCATTAATAATGGATCTGGTTGCAGCTGCAGTGTGCACTCTAGACCTTGATCCTGAAGCAAAGCACTGTACAGGACCTGGCACAGCCTGCCACACTGACCCTGTGCACCTTATTCTAAAGATGTTGCTAGCCCAGCTCCAGCCTCCCCTTCCGACTACTGGGGGGGGGGGGGGGGGGAGCTCACACACAATATTCTGCTGAAGAAAAAACACTGGTTGACAATGATTTTCCATTCACAGGATCCCACATTTGTACAATCTGATCGGTTATCTCTCGGAACCGATCAGTTTTCCATTTGCCTTCAGAACTTTTTTGTGTAAAGTAAAACTCCCATAAACTCCCATGGGTGACTTTTTGTCACATGGTACCTATCAGAGAAAATCTGTATCACCCCAGCTAGTATGTCCCCACATGGGTGGTTCTGACCTAAAGCTATGTTTGATTGGGTAATTGGCAAACAATCACGCCATCAGACAGGCACAGGGGACCCTAAGAGGGTGTGGTGAACACGAGTGCTGCGGCCCTGTCTGTGGGGTAACGTACCTTGATGGAACTGCAGCCGCTCTCCGATGAGTGAAAATTCTCCCAGGACACACCCCTGGCTCCTGGGCACCATTCATTCCTCTAGCATCTCCCCTTCCATGCCAACAGGGCACGGGAGTGCAATGGCTCCTCCAAATGGATGAACATTTGTGATTGCACAAATCAATAGGCATAAAATACCAGGCCAGGAAGAAGATGATGGGGTAGGGTTTTTAAGTGCTTTATTTTGCCTGAACTTTCTGGTGAGGGGGAGGGGCTGGAGCTGCAAATCAGAGCTGGGTGGTGGAAAGTCTTTGGAGTCCACGCTATTCTGCCCATATCAGCAATCTCAATGTTCAGCTGCCAACCCGATGGAATACTGGACAGATAAGGTTTCGGTTTATGGCTAAAAAGTTGGTGTGTATTTCATATTCTTATTAATTCTATATTGGAATGCTGTGAAATATGGGAAGTAACTGGACAGTATAAATAAGTACATTTCCATGCTTTAGTTATAACACAACAAAGAAAGCTGTGGGAAAGGCTTGCATACCTGAGGATGGTTAAAATATGTGATTAAACGTAGCCTAAACTTTTTCTTACACACGTAGGCTTGTACAAAATAGCAAGCTGAAGTTAAACATTTTTTTTTTTTGAAAAATAAACCACAAACATGACATTGAAATCACACTGAATTTTTAATTCTGACTGCATTGTAAATGAATTATCGAAGGTAGTTAATGTCACGCGGATTTGCGTTTCAAAGCGCAAAAAAACCGCACGCAAACGATATTCAATAAATTGCCGCTACGAATTATACATCGGAGCGGAGCTAATGTTGGCCACTAGATGGGGCTGTCCAACCGCTAATGGGCATGAGGTTTGACGCTTTATATATTTTTAAAAATGTTTTTAGTCACTGGAACCCGGCAGCTTCGTAGATTTAAGCATTATCTTTTCGTACTTTGGGTACCTTTTTCATATGTAGCATTCTTGCTGTGACCCTTGTGTTAAATCAGCATTCAGTGTGTACCTCCTCGCTTGTGCCCTGCGCCACTCAAGATATGCTCCAGTCCCTCTGCCCCCTATCCGGGATGACTGGAGGATGCAGACACATTCCTTTATTTAGCAAGTTTTCATTCCTTAAGGAACCCAGAGAGAAGAAGCTGAAAAGTGAGACGTAATTTTAGGGGCATTTAAAAAAACACAACAGAGCATGTGCAGAGTGTATGACTACAAGGTGATTATCCTACCGGGTGAGTCCAGCACATCCATTCCCGCAGGACCTACTGAAACTTCCTGAACCCTCAACACCACCTGCGGGAGACTCACGAGCCCATATCAGCGTCCGGGGACATTTGAAAACGTCGCTCTTTAATGAGCATAATCCAGTTAGGGGGAACTGAAGTGTGTTGGGGCCATCTACTGCATTACTGGAGAGCGGTACACTGGAACAGGTGTTTTGAAGCACACCTGAGTACTGGAGCGTGCAGCAGCGGGGCAGGGGGGCTGTGGCCGCTAACATATTACTTTCTATATTTACATAGTAGAGGTCTGACTGTCAAATTAGATTTTTTAAAACTGCAACGTCTCATTTCATGTATATGACACCAGTACATTCTTAGGGCAGACACTGAAAAAGTTCCAGATCAGAGATCCAGCTGTTTAACACATGAGCCAAGACCTTAAAGGGGGAATGTGCACAAGGCTCAGCCAGAAAAACTGCAGACTGTGTGACTGAAACACAACGGTAATCATCCTCCCCATTCATCCCGCTTCCGAAAACCTATCCAGGGTCACAAGATTCCTAATGTGGAAAACAGTTAGTAGCTACCACAAAAAATATACTTTAAGTTTCCCCAAACATAACTGGCAGTAGCTGTTTCTGGTTATAAGAACTAATTATTTTTCCCTATTTCACATTTGACTTTTTAATGTGCTTGGATTCAGATGCAAGGATGCAATTCTGTGCAATGAAGAAATGCCATTCCATGGCACCAAAATGAATGCTATTTCTGTTTCCGTGTGTGCAGGGGTTGAGATTTGGCAGCTCACGTGAGATCGCGCATCCACAATGGCGCCAAGATTCCCGTTCCCATGGAGAAAATGGCGGGCGGTAAGACAGGGCCCACTGTGCCTCACCCATGCCTGAGAAAGAGGCAGTTTGTCAGGAGGGCACTGCTGGAGCACAATGACTGCTGAGAACACAAACACTGGCCTCCTTCTTTGCCATGCAGCCATCCACCCGTGCCGAGAGGGGAATCACATCTCAGAGGCGCTACGCCAACCGAGTCAGCCGGCACAAAGGCTCAACAGCCTGCCGTTTCAGTCCATTCAACTCCGGTCAGCTCCATTCAGAGCAATACGCCATCTGAACCTGAATTTCTCTATGGCCAACAACTAATACCATCATAACATCTGAAGATAGCAGTTTATTTGTAATAGACTCTGAACAGCCTGGATATGATTGCAAAGCTCTAAGTTCTGTTTAACAATAGATTAGCACGGAGACGGGAGGCTGTAAAAGACTTCTGACATACGATACTGGCAATAGGTGGAGGCCAAGTGGTTTAGCGCGCATTAACCAGGCGGGTATCCCTCATAAATCTGGAAGATGAAGAGGAGTTAAGCCGTTGTCACCTGGCTCTGGGTGCACAGACCTCGCGTTGACATTGTCCTTTGAGACGGCACGGAACATACAGAGGTAAATAAGTGTGTCAGCACATCACTGATATGGCTGCTGGTGTGGCCTTGGTGATATGGAGAGTGATTTCCAATCAGATCCAACATGAAATGTAATCTCCAGCTCCTACCCAGTACCCCCCACCATACACACACACACACACACAGTCTCTTGGATTAACCTGAAAATCCAGACCCACATCCCTCTCCTTCAGTATGTCAGAAATACAGGATTTAAAGGCACCGATGCAACCAATGCAGTGATGATGGCTGCCATCCAAAGAAGACAGCCAGCCTGGCAATCTGCAGAGGCTGCCTGGACCCCCCCCCCCCTCCTCAGTATAGTGTAGAGCATGTCAGGCGTCAAGTTCCTGCCTGTAAGACAGTGTGAGTGAGAGGAGGAGTACTTCACACACAAAGAGGTGAGTTTGCAGGTCTCTCTCTCGTTCTGCACACAGCGGTGCTGACTTCATCGCATTCCCTGCAACAGACCCACTCGAGCAGGGTGCAATGGGAGCCCGCCTCCCTCCAACTACTGATCCGATTCACCGTCTCCCATGCCGACGACATCGGTGTGACCCAAGCGTACCAGTCTGTCTCACTTATGACTGTGAAATGTGGGGAAACGTTTGCAGAGGCAAGACCCTGACATAGGAAGTATAAAGTCATAGGAGACCGGAATCGCAAACGCACACATCTGTGTTAAATCTGCATCACCATCACAGCATAGCTCTTGAAGGTTATGAAACTTAGAGACACCACACGGTGCACAACAGAACACTTTCACACTACATCAGATGTATAAATACATGAAATGTCATTTGTGCACACTGGATTTCAGCAACAATGTACAGGGAAACAATGCATGGTGGTAGCGTGTGGCTCAGTGGGCTAAGCCCCTGTGCCTATGACTGGAAAGTTGCCAGTTTGAACTTCCCCAGAATAGCCACATGTCTGTGGGCCCTCGAGCAAGGCCCTTAACCCCCAGCTCCATGGGTGCCGCTGCAGGTGGCTGCCCTTCACTCTACATGGAGAGCAAGATGGGGTGGGCAAGAAGAGGATTTCCCCATGGGGATCAATGACGTATTAGGGTTATCATCATTAAAATGATTCCTTAAAAACATCCCATTCCACACCCAAGCCAGTCACTGCATTAACTGTATTGTCTAATGGCCTGCTTATTGCGTACTCTGGGCTCACTTCAGCCCCCTCAGCAGCGTCTGATCCACCCCCCTGATAATTCTCCGAACCGCACAATGTCCCATTTCAGAGGACCGATGAAGAGCCAGATCGGTTTGAGCTCAGACAAGGCCCCAGAAAAGTTAGAGGTCTGTCAGATCTAAAGCTCTCCATGTCCAGTCCCTGCTCCTCCGTTTCCATGGCAATGAAAAGCACTTGGTCTGCGGTCTCCATAGCGATGGCTGCTTAGCGGCAGCAACTAAAGCATGAGCTGGCAGAACCGGCCCATTCAGCTTTGAGAGTGATCCAGGTTCGAGAAAACCTAGGCCCAGGTAAACATGAGAATTTACTAAAAAAATGTATGAAATCCATCTGTGATTACAGTATTTACCTAATGGGCACAGTGCCTGGCTGGATGTTAAAAATCTGGCACACAAAATTATATAATTATACGCCAATTACACAATTATATGAAGAGACACTACACATCACGTTTTATAACCAGTGAATGATAAAGTTGGTTGTATTCAAGATGGGAACAAAAGAGCAGCAAATAAAATATATAAAAAGGTATGTGTATTTGGGGGGGGGGGGGGCAAGAGGATAGCCACCCGGTCCTCAATTAACTATGAGTGGGATTAACTCATTTTCCAATCCGAAGCAAACAAAAAAAGGACTCAGCCACAAAAACAACACAGCAAACAAAAAAACAAGCTTACCAACACACTCCCAAACACTCATACATCTGAGCTTAACATCAGATCAACACACTCCCAGACACTGTACACCTGAGTTTACAATCATCATCAGATCCCAAAATCAAATCAGAGAATCTTATTTTTCACATATCTGTGCAATTAGAAATTAGAGGATGGGATAAAGCAAATTTCATATGCCACATACTATCATGCTCTGCAAAGTGGGAGCGGTGGGGGGGGGGGGGGGTCTGACAAGCTGCAGCTGCAGTGCCCCTCAACACATCAGTCATACCAGACTCTTCAAATCTGGAAGGGGGTGGGGGGAACAGCACAGAGCACTTGTACCAAACTGTTGTCTAACAAAGGCCACAACAACATATGGCATCCTGCCTGTGATAATTAATTTTCTGTCTGCCGTAGCAAGGGATCTAAGTCGGTAGCTAAAGGGCCACCCACATAACACTCCCATTAAAGCCCAGCTGGCTAGCCATGACCCCGGAATGCTTCTACCTCCAAGCCCTTAATTGTATCATTAATTTATGGACACAGGTGACCACAAGGTCCAGGCCCCAGGAAAACCGTGATGGTTCTGGCACAGGAAATTAGTTAGTTTGTCCCTGCTTTTGAGGGTGAAAGGGGTCATTTTATATAGCATACTGGGTAGATAGGTTAATAACCAGGCTATTATTAAGTATGGGTTGCAGAGCAACACGTGTTAAATATCCCATTACCTAAGAGTCCCACACTTAAACACAGTAATGTACATATATTTGACCATCTTTCACATACCCATAGGGTACCATCAGTATTTGAATTTTCCATAGATGTAAATATGTGTTCAATATCTAATATCAGAATTAGAATTACTAACAGACACTGTGGCCAACCTGGGTGTCAGCATACGGTTTTTAAATATAAAGTATATTATGTATGATACTGCTCTGGAAAATAATGAATTTTAATAAGTATTAGATGCTATATAATAACATATATATGCAGATCTCTTGAAACAGACGGGAACGCACCGATGTTTTCGTTTTTCTGCCCAATGATCTTTTAGAATACGTGGAGAAGGCTTCAAAACGTGTTTTGTTTCAGGCAATGACGTAATGCCTCGTGCTCATTGGTTGACGGTGATTTCACAGAAATCAACATCCGGGAAAGTGGTGCAGCTGGCTCGAGTTGCAGCAAGGGATCGCAAGGTCGATTTGCAGTCTATCATTTCCCTTCTTTAAAAAAACGTATTAAAATCAATTCAATAAAAACAGTCCTTAAGACCATCTGTTAGGTTTCTTGACTCAATACACGGATTACTGCCTGACAACAAAGTGACCGGCCAGAGAATTATCGCTAGATATCTGCTACGCAGTTAAAAAAAAAATTTTAAAAAAGGCCTGCGCAACATTTTGACTGTTGCGGTCGCTACGGTATATTTATAATAACGGCATACCGAGCCACGATACCATTTAAACAACTATCACAATGTATACAAATAACCAATTCTGGGCGAAGGATACCTCTTTAACTCGTGCACCGCTCATCCCTCTGAACAACAAAACATAACAACTTAGATATTTGCCGAGATACTCCCAAAACCAATCACATAAAAAAGAATATGGGCGTGTTCCAAACGTCACATGTGACAAAAACTACAGCGATTTCTCACTGACGCTTTACGGCTGATTGACATTGCGGAAAACCAGTCCGCAATGGTTTGTATTGTCATCTCGCCAATACTATTGGCATGGAGGATGGGCTAGCGCTTGAGTTGATCGACAGGTGCAATACCCAATGGCCCTGCTTCTATTTAGCACCTGCTGGCCAATGACCGGCGGGAATAGAAAAGGCGATCCCTCCTCTTGATTTGGCCGTTAAGCTGAGCGAGAACTGTAGACCTTCAATGGAGGAGCGAACGTCATCTGCTTGTAACATTTAGCTAGGTAGCAAATTCAAATTTATTTTATGTTGTTTTTTCCGCATTTTGAGGCTCCCCACTACCCCCCGACAAATTGACCATTCGTGTTCGTCGATAGTGCCGACCAGTCGACCGAGCGTCAAACATGTACGAAATTTGTCACAACCAAAGTAGAGAACTGTTAAGAGTGGACTCGCTCGTGTGAAACCCAATCTCGATAGCTAGCATATTAGCTAGCTAGCAGGCTAGCTGGCTAGCTGTAGAGGGAAAACAGCACATTCGTTACATTAAAAAAATCTATCCCCACACCCTGGAGTGGCGTTTGGAGGTGCGTTAGTTTCAACCCTGAAAACGTAAGTACTGTTTAATTCGGGCATAAAACAAAATATTCGAAGCGATATTTGATTTGGAAATATGCTAGCTGGCTAGCTCCATAGCCAGGTATCTCAGTGTATGTATGTGTATGTGTGTTTCTGCCCCGGTTCTGTAGCTAACGCTGCTAGCTCGATAACAGGACGCTTCGCTAATATAACGCGGCCTCACATACGTCCACTCACGCTGGATAAAAACCTTTAAGTTAGTTTAATACGTTTTAATGAACCCGTCACGGAAGGACAGTCCGCCAGCGCTGCTGTTTTTGGGGAGGTGATGGCCGATCGACGTTCACCGAGCTCACCATATTGATTTCGGTGTTCTGAGCTGGTATCGCAGTCTAGAAATCCGTTTACGGTTACGCGGGTAGAGGGTGAGGGGAGACAAATAAAGCCCGTTCGGGTCTGGAGTGGCGTTCAACACGTTATGTAATGTCCTATTGTTTGTAGCGTGAGGGTGAAAGGCGTAGTGTCACTTCTAGGCAGCGCACTCTGGAGGGTGACAGCGTTTGTCACGACGCGCTTCTTGGGGAAATGAATGCGCGTCCTCTTTTAAACGTGATCGTGGGTTTCGACATGGCGTCAGTTTGGGCTTGTGTGTGTGTGTCCTCTTTTTGGGAGGAGGAGGGGGCGACTTTCTTCGCTGGTAATAACAGGACACACTGGAAGAGCTCTGGCTGATGCAGGTAGTTTTCAGTGCGCCCCCCCAGTACCTCCCCTTGCTCTCTATATTTAGCCAAAGCTCCAAGGTTTAAGCCTAACATACGAGTCCTGTCGGTGCACAGAAGGTTTCCGTGTATATTTAATAATTTGTTACCTATAAAACTGCATTGGAAGGGGGTGTCATTTTTCAAAAATAATAGTGGCAGTCCTCCATGTAACCTGGCGGTAATAGCTCGGCCGAACCACGTGACCGTCGTTACTCAACGAGGTTACTCGTTGGTAAAAGTGCACGATGCGTTTGAGTCATGTCGGATTAGTGGTTGTACAGCTAGCACGTTTGGTGAATTGCCTATTACGACAGCTGCAAATTGCAACACTTTTCTTAGCTTCGGATATGTAATTTAAAATGGGGGAGCTCCGCATGTTATTTTAGATCAACTTTCCAGGGAAGTAACGTGGTTTCTCATCTTGAGGGACGTCTAATTGTTGACATAAGGTTGTAAACCGTGTTATTTTTGATTGTGTTTTACGATTTTGACTGCTTTTTAAGCTGAAAGAAACCCATAAATTTATATTTGTGAGACATTAGAGAGAATCTTTCAGTGTGTCAAAGTGTCATTTTCAACTAGCCAAATTTGAAATTGATAGATATAGAAGGAAACGTAGCAGAAGGAAAGTTGAGAGTAAATGTTTGTTGACAGCCATTGGATGTAATGTTGAATCTGCCTGTCTGGTATAACTGACTCTACGTCGTATATGCTTTGGCACACCCATCCGCCCACATATAGCGATTGAGGTAACAGCAAAATTGAGTTTCGTAAATCCTGTCTCCTCTCTGTACTGCATCTGTGCTCTTTGGCCCCTGTCATTTTGTGCTGCTCTCTTCAGCTTATAGGCAGAACCAGGGTCACTGGGCTTGACTATTTTCATGTATTTAGTTAGATAAGTGAAGTTTTATGGGCTGGGCAATGACAGGAGGAGTATGTAGGCCACTTTCCCTTGAGCTGTAGGTTGACAGCTGATTTTCTGAAAATGATTGCATTTCAGATATAGAGAAAAGCATTGTTAATTATGTTACATATTTCATTATTATAAGTTGTAGTGCTGGTATTTAATTTTGATTATTTCCTCTTGTCCTCTAAAATGTGTTGTGTGCTTAAAGTACTTTGTATATGATTGAAAATCCACTTATTTATTTGTGCAGGTCGAGTATTTGGAGCAGTGTGTGGTTCAGTGGGTTAGGACTCTGTGCCTGTGAACGGAAGGTCACCAGTTCAGATCCCGTGGTTGAAAAAATGATTTCACAGTTGGGTCCTTGAGCAAGATCTTTAACCCCTATTTCTCCAGGCACTTGCAGACCCTACTTTCTGAATTTTACATCACTTTCAATAAAAGTGTCTGCAAAATAAATGTAAATGTATTTAACAGATTTGAAACTGGTTTCTTTGTAGTTAAAGCTCTTTGGTCAAGCCAGCAGTCAGTCTAGATGGTCATTGTGCTTTTCATTTTTCCAAACTAGTGACAGTGGAATGACCTCAGAGATATAGTTTGATAGAATTCCCTCAAAATTTGGAGGTTTATTTGAGAAGGGCTACTTGCACCATACCATCCGAGCTGGGGGGTCATGGAAAATGGGCCCGAGCACTGGACTCAGGTTTGTCTGGCCTTCTTGCAGTCACTGAAGCGTTACAAGGGCATTACTGAAACTACCACTGTCAGGTTATGGCATAGAGTGCACAGCTACCTATGGTGTAGATTTTTACACAGAA
This sequence comes from Hippopotamyrus pictus, assembly GCA_026781145.1. Lineage (NCBI taxonomy): Eukaryota > Metazoa > Chordata > Actinopteri > Osteoglossiformes > Mormyridae > Hippopotamyrus > Hippopotamyrus pictus. The sequence goes on along the minus strand of JAODLC010000120.1, from coordinate 231,346 downwards.
GTATAAATCAGCTTTTACAAGGATGTTCACCGAACATAACTATGATTTCGGGGAGGCTGCTGTACCACAGCCTAGCTGAGGCTGCTGTATCTATTTCAGAAAGCCAGTAGTGTGGGAGAAATGGATTCTTTAACGGTATATCTGAGTAGCATCCATGTTGATGTTACCTGAATCTCTTCCACCTCTATTATTAAATGATTTGAGTAACTGGATGCCAAATGGCCATCTGGGTATGTATGTTGTCATTTTGAGAATGGCTGAAATGTAAAGCGGTAATTGATATTAGCTGGTGTTAAAAAAGGAAGGGATTCTGTGACCTGCTCTAAGTGGTAAAGGCTCTTTCAGGTGTGTACTGTTGGATTCTGCCTCACTTTTTATGGAGCTCTTCTACCCCAGCTTTTCTGAGGGAAGTTATTCTGATCAGAAATGGTAGTTATGAATTTTTCTCTTTCCTGTTGTGTCTCTGCAAAATGTTCTTGTACTCTGCAGAATGTCAGGATGCAGAAAGAGCGTGAGCATGGGGGGGGGGGGGGGGAAGAAAAATGAGGGAAAGGCTGACTTGCTGTCAGCATAGTGGAATGGAAGCAGGTCTGTTCACCACAGTTGAACCCAGCGACTGTCTTCAGCCATGACTCTGGGAGATGCTGACATTGCAGACATGGTCTGATGCCTTGCGCGTGGGTAGTGCTAGCGGGGGGCATAGTTGTTCTGAAATGTCAACATTAATGGCTGAAATTCAGGGTTCATGTGTGTCTTATAAGCGAGGATGCAATGCACGGCCAGATGAATATTCCAGTGGTAGAAAATATAGCATGAAATCTGATGTCTGGCATTTGCTTCCATGTAAGAAGTCGATTTACCTTTCCAGTGAGGAGCTTGGTTTTGACTGACATGTCAGATCTCAGTCCCAAGGCCATGACTGTTTGGCCTAATATTGTGACAGGCACCACATATTTCCATCCCAGTGTATCTTGTGTGTCTATGGCTCGGTCTTAATGACTGCGATAATTGAGTGTGATAGTAATTAAAAAGCTGACCCCTCTCAACTTCATCCGACAGAAACGGAGGATGCTCTTCAACTTCACATCACATCTTTCTGTGCTTATTGTCTAGCAGTGGAGCATGTTTTATTTGATTCACTCCAAAATCTGAAATGACTGAGGTCCGCCTTCCCTTTGTTCATTAATCTGTTTTTCTTCCTTCTAGATTTTAATTTTCATTCCCTGTGACCCAGCATTCTCGGTAGAGAAAGTGAGGCTTTGTTATGCTTTACCTGGAAGTCTTGATACATGATGTGTGTGTGTATGTATATGTGTGTGTGTGTGTGTGTGTGTGTGTGTGTATATATATATATATATATATATCTAATCTTGTCGCTGTCCAGTGAAAACTGTGTGTCCCCTTTTGACAATTTTGACTTTTTACTATAGTTGCACTAGACCCATTGTTCTGTCTACTGACACCATTTGACATCTAGTTTACCAACGAAAAGATGTTTTATGAAGTCATCTATTTAACTAGTATCTCCTTTTGATGTCAGAAGTTTCCATTAAACCCGTGTACCTCCCACCCCTTGTTTGGAAGAGCTTCAACTAGGAGTGCAAGGTTATGGGCAAAATATGAATCGAGATTTTTTTTTTTTTCTCCATTCCTTTGGGATCAAGATTTTCTTTCACGATTCTTGAGCAGTACATTTTGTTGTTATTATTATTATTATTATTATTATTATTATTATTATTATTATTATTACAACAACAACAACAACTGCTGTTTTTTATTTTTATTATGATGCTGTGAGGATGGGTCCTGATTGCTCTCCGCCACCATGCTCCCTCACACGGTCACATTTACTACGGTACTGACAGCTGTCTGATTACCAAGTATTATCCTGAGCCTCTTCTTCCCTAGCTGCTTTTACCGATTTGTGGTTAGGGACGAGTATTTCTCCTGAACCCCAGCCCGCTAAGTGTTTGTGTCCTGTTGCCCTTCTTAGCATTTGTGCTTGTTCCAATATCCCGCACCTGACTCTACCTTCGCTTTATAACCTTAGCAGCCTTTGCAACCTGCATCTTTGATACAGATTCTTGTTTAGTGTTTTGGCTACCTGTTTGCTCTCCATGCGGGTCCCCTGTTCCTGATCTGTCCCTTGACATATACAAACTTGGTAAGTTTCACTTACAGCACCCCCGTATTAGACAAAAACATATTGGTTATCGGTAGTGATGCACCAATAAGGAAATTTCTGACTTTATTTTGAAAACTGACACCTACATTAATACTGATTGTGTGGGAGACACTGCTTAAATTAGTTTAAAGGAACACTGCACCCAAATACATAAAAAATACATACTGTTTGGTAAGAAAACACCAACTGTGGCATACAACTGTCCCAGAGCCCTATATTTTATGGTGTATACATGTTGTATGTTAATAACATTTATAACAGAAGCACTGATCATCAAGTGTCATAAAACTGCATAATATTCTAATATAGTATTTTGAGTTTGCATTTTCTGCGCTGAATTTTCTTTTGCTATCAAATACTTGCATTACTGACAGACTAACAATATTCAGCAGTAGTGCCGCCTTTATTGGAACAGATTTGTTTTTCAGAAACTCTTCATACTATTCACTGTCTTTCCTTAAGGTGAGCAATCAAATTTGTTGCTTTGAAATGTTTTAGTAGGTTCTCATGAAATTTTAGCAGGGCAATGTTTGCACAATGCATTTCCAACATTTTTGCTAACATTAAAATAATTCCATAAGCATACATTTTTCTAACTGTGTAGTATGCAGTTGTGCAAAGCAATATGGGTCACCATTTTAAAGGGACTGTAAATATCGGCTCATTTTTAACCCTTGGCCAATACTGATAGTTGGCCTATACCCATGGAGTATGTCTAGTTATCAGTACTGGTCAAAATTTCCACATTGGTGGATCACTGACAATATGATTATTGAAGTGGGGCTGTTAAATAAACTTTGTCGAACAGAAAGAGTGCTGTCATTTAATGATCCTGCTTAAGGAGAAAAAGGGAGCAGCAGAATCGTCATGTAAGAATGAAATTGCATAGGGACTGAGGAATCAAGATTATGATTCAGCCCTTGAATAAGATTGCATAGAGGTATGAATCAAGATTGCAATTGAGTAACGATTACTTGTGTAGCTCTAGCATCAACTAATTTACCTCAGCTGGTAGCTGACATCTGAAACCAGAAGCAAGTTTGCCCTGCATTTTGTTTGTCGGATACCACTGTCAAGGTAAAGTAACAGCCTAAGCTTTTTTTGTTTAAAAACAGCATTTATGTTTGTACTAGTTAACATTTCCATTCATGCTGGTCATTCATATGGATTACATAGTATCGCATATTTTGAAAAATCAACTATAATATCTAGATTAAGTAGTAACACAAAGCTCTGTGTCCAGATATTTAGACTAGCTGCCAATAACTTACAGAGTTCTTGAAATATAGTGAACAGGGTGACAACGCTCTGACTAACCTTGTGCCACTAGAATTCATGTTGATAAAACCACGTGAATCCACTTAAAACATTAAACCGTTCACTGCTGTGTAAAGATAGGTTTCTATTTGTGGTGCTAAGGGTGTCTCATTACGTTGTTTTAGGTTTATAAAGTAATTTCAGAGAAAATGCATTTTTTATGCTCTTGAAAAATTAGATTTATGGAGATGACTGTTTTTCATTGGACAGTGATGTATGTGTTTTTTTTTTCCAATTATGTGTTTTGGGAAGCTTTTGTCATTTGCCTAAGCAGCCATCAGATATGTCAGATTATGCAGTGGGCCAGGCTAATGATAGTCTAGATGTTGCATTCATTTGCGATAATGTCAAATGTATTCTTTGCCTGAATATGTACTGCCATTTTCCAGTCTTTCTGTCATTAGGGATCTTTAATGTTGGGTTGTTCTGTGTCATGGTTGGGCAGATTGCTTTCCTCACTTTTTAGTTCAGGATCTCTGCGCCATTTTCCATGGTGGAAGGGCAGTCAGGAGGGATTGGGGACAGAGCCAATGGTATGCATATCCCATGTGTTAAATGCGTCCTGCATTTTTTCCTGGGGGTCGCTGTCAAAAAATGTGACTCCAGTTGAAATGAATTGCTGTGTGGCAGTTGTTCAGTTTTCGCAAACCTTTAACTGCCTAGACGATTAACGTTTAGCTGATGACGATGTGATTCACTCGGAGAACAGCCCAGGCTGCCTTGCTGTGCCCACAGGGCCCAAGCTTCTATTTTACTGTGGGTGATGTCATTTGTGTGTGTGTGTGTGTGTGTGTGATCAGTGGTTGCGTATGTTCTGTATAGCCTGTCAGGTACATATAACGCAGTCCTTAGTTTACCTCTTACTACTTTTTAAAACTGGATAATAGGTGTGCGATACCCAGGGTCTCTTTAGAAGATGTCTATGGAGTGAGGAGATGTTTGCAGTGAGCTTTAAGTCGTGAGGTATTTAGAGATCATTGCCGTTTCGAATATAATCGGATTGTTGGGTCAGATGACCTTTTTGGTGACACTCCCTGTTTGCCAAATTGAGTTTGAGTGCTCCTCCTCCAGCTTTCTCTCATACTGCCCGTCGGCACTGTGAGCATTGACGTGAGGGCTCGGAATAACTCCTGTGAGGGTGTCGAGTGCCGGGTCACTGATAACTAAGGGGGGCGAAAGCATCAGTTTAGAGAAGGGAAGTGCAGGTCACGAGTTGTTTTGGGACACTTGCTCCCCTCTACAGGTGTGTCTGACCAGGTGAGAAATACGTGTGATTATTTAGCCACTAATGGCTTGACACTTTTAGTGGGTTACTGCTGTTCTGTGTCTCTGTATCAGCTGTGTTTAAAAAGGCAGTAATCCAAGTCAAAACCATCCACGGGCAATACAATTTATATTTCTGCCTAAGCAGTACAGATTGATATGAGATTCATTCATTTGACTTTTTTTCATTCCACTGGTGTAAAACCTGCTGGATGCTTATGCAGTACACTGAGCTCTTGTGGTGTGGACTTCTGTTTCTCATGGATTTTGCACTATAGGGAGCGGATCCCCCATGGAGTGGGTGATGGGCACATGTACAGAGGGGATGTAAACAGGGACACATGGCCTCACGCCAGATGTCCTGGCAACATTGTTCCCGTGTGCGACTTTGTGGCCTGAAACGGTCATTGATTTACTACTCCTGTTGCCGTAAGTGAAATCTTAGCTAACTGAATGTTTTACTGAGTGTTTTGCTCATGAGTTTCTTGGATTTTTATTAAGGTTTTCAGCTTATTTATGTATGTCTTGTTGTTGATTTAAATCAGACAACAAACCCAGCAAGGTCATGAAGTTTTTTCCTGTGTTATGCAACTTTCTGTGTACCCAAGATTGAAACTGCTGATATATGGTGTTGAAAGCCAGTGAAGTCACACGCCTGTGTGTTGCTTATTGTAATCCATTTTTTCCCATTGTCTGCCCACTTGATTATGAGCTGTAAATCAAAATGAGTTTGATTACCCTCTTCTTTTGTGCTGCAAACAGGCGATCGTTGATGTGTTTGCGTTTCTGTTTGACATTCTCGTGGATATCGGTTTATCCCGAGTGGGTGAGCATTGACTGTCTCTGCTTAAATCAATACTGTCAGAGAAGAACCGTCTAACTGGCCCTGTAAAGCTGACCCTAGAGGTTTGAATAGCTCAGAGCTCAGTTCCACTTGCGAGACTACCACACAGACCCAGGCCCTCTAAAAGGGAGTATTGTTTTTTCTGTTACAACTGTTGATTTTCCTTTTTTGTGCTGGAATAACATTCCAGCAGAAGGCTGCACAAGCCGCCAGCTGAAGCCCTTCCAGGTTTCTGTATGGGAGAGGGATCATAGCAGCTTCCAGCCTGGGAAAACCGCAGCCCCTGCCCATGGTCATGTGTGTGCAGGCTTGCTTTTCCATGGGTTTGCGCATTTTCAATTCCGAGGATGGAACGGCGATCTCTAACCCTTTTGTCATCAAAATTATGTTATGTGGGGCTCACTTGAAGGCGCTAGAAATGTTAACTTGGTGTCAGTACCACCCACCTGACATAATGGAGGAGCAGTGCATGGTAATGCTAATGTGTTCCAGCAGCATGGTTGTCTGAAGGAGCTCAGGGTCACACATGCTTTGGCAAGAGTAATTGCATGGTACCCAGGGCATGTAGAAAGCTCATTCTCTGTCTGGTCATCTGCTTTGGAACGACAGATGTGGTCTTGATATGGAAGAGAGAATAACATGAGGGAAATCCCATGGATTGTGTTTTTAAAATGTCATTAATGGCGAAGAATATAACAATGATCTCCTGTCACAGCGAGGGAACTCTTCAATGGCTGATCTGTTGCACCATGTACATCATAAGAAAGTTAGCTAAATGAGGTACTCTGTGTGTGGTGCCTGGATATTCTAGTAATTAGTTGGAAAACTGAGTTGCTGTCTCATTCATGCAGTCATTTCTCCACAGTGGAAGGTCACCTGCCTTTCACGGCCATTGTTGGGTCACTGTGGCCATGGTAACCCTGGTGTAGACATGTTTTGCTACGCATGACTACCTGTGCTCCATCCTCTGTCTTGCTTACATGAAGGGTAACCAGCTGAGCAGAAGTGCATTTAGTGTTCCCTTAGTTAGTTAATACTAATAAATAATGCTCTATCCAGCTCAGAGAATCATATTGAAGTTCACTGTATGGAGACCCAAACGATTATCTTGGTGTTCAAGTTCCTAAAGAGGCCAATGAAAAAATGTCTCTGATGCATTCTCTGCCCTTGAAGGGCATCAAACTGATGGACAGCCATTCATGATAAAGTGCAGGGTTCCAAATGAGATTTTCAACTTGATTAGCAGTTTTGCTAATCTAAATTTTCAAAAGTTGCAATTTGATTAGCAGTTTTGAAATTTGATTACCATGTTTTAAAAATGACCATCGGAAGCACTAACTACTACATGAACGTCGTAAAGTACTCACACGTTAAATTTTTTATGTATTAAAATGAATTAATGATAACACTTTGTTGTTCAGTTTCAGAACTTAGCAAAGAATTTTAAAAATGTAATGCTCTGGATAGTCACTTTTATGAATGAAGAATAAAAACTTCAAATTAAACATTTCTATCTTTTTTTTGTTTTATGAATACAATTACAGCAGTCAACACAAGAAGACAGAACTAACATGATTTTTGAACTAGTAAATAAAAAAAAAATTGAAATATTTTAATTAATAATGATCATGCAATGAACGAACGATCATGCAACGATGTACCCCGACTGAGAATAGCGAGTAGAGCGCCATCCACAAACTTGAAAATGAATTGAATACATGGCCCTAGCGTAAGCCTGTAAAACTAATTCGGTAGCGCGGTTATTTGGACAAGATCGCCAATAGCGCTGCCAGCGAGTATTGGGGGATCGGGGCTGGATTTTTTCACTTTTATAATTAAAATTCTAATAAAATTTTAAAACTGGATATTGATTAGCAATGGCTGCGAATCATTTTAACGGGAATTAGGCAATTGTGTTGCAGGTGGGTGTTTTTACATCGCAAACGGCGATGCAATACCGGCTATTTCGAACCCTGAAGTGGAATGGCAGAAAGACTTCAGTCACCTCTTGTAAGAGTAGCTGACTGATAGATCAGCATCTTGATCCATTTATCACCTAAGCTGTAGTAGTCATGCCTGGTATGATTGACTCAGGACACCAGAAGACGCAGGAGGTTTAGTTGCATCTGTGGCCTTTCTATCTAAAGTGTGCTGATGTGTGCTGGTCAAGAAAAGAGAGTAGCCCAATAGTAATAGTAGGGTTGGCCCTTTTCTCATGCCACTGAGACATGTAGAGTTTGCTTCCTGTAATATCGTTTCTTGACTGATGTCAGCATGCACAGCAGCTGTACATTTGGTGCAGGTTGGTCTTGTCCCTGTGTCTGTTGTGATCTCGCAGCTCTAAGAAGTGATTTTGCACTGGCAGTGTTTGTGTTTAAAGGTCTTCATGTGTGTCTGGTGCTTTTTTGTCCAGCAAATCTTGTGTGTCTCTGTCCTAGCATGGATGTGGTGTCTGTGTTCTCGTTGGTCTCAAAATTCCTGAACCATAGGGACACACTTGCTTTGTATATTTTTAAGTTTGTTGTTTCTATTAAAATGTGTTCCCATTCTGTAGAAAACAGTTGAGTGGTCCTGCAAATGAAGAGCCAGTGTGGCAAGACACACCAACTCACCAAACGTTGGTGAGTAGGAGCTGTGCGGTTGCCCCCATGGCCCCCCAATACCTGTTGGTCAAGGTATTAGATACTCTAGCACTTGCCTGGGGTGTGATCCTAAACCCCATCACAGTCTTGCCCTACTTAGAATGGAATAGTGGTTCGTGCTGAGACCAGCGGAAATGTTCGGGAATGCCGAAGGATTTGAGTCAGGGAGATGGGACGTTTTTTGGAGCACTAAGCTCTCCCACATGCCTTGAATCTGTTATGGCAGCTGAACGCTCTTCAGAACTTCAGCCAGAATACACCCAGAAAGGAGTGCAGAGAAATGAGAGTTTCGCAGGGTGCAAATACCCTGAGCTGCAGAGGAGAGAGAAGGAGGTCCCACCCATTTCTGAACTCTGCCAACTGCTGCCGCCGGGCCATGATCCCAGAGACGGCAGACAGGAGAAAGTTTCAGGTTGATGTTTCAGGTTGAAAGCCCCCCTCTTTCCCTTTGCCCGTCCTTTGCCGGTTCTCTGTGTGAAATTTTCCTTGTATGGGCTGAGAGTCTGGTTGTGGGGCTGAGGGCAGTCCGTTTCCCGTCCCAGACTGGCATGGCGCTACAATCAACCTGGTTGCACTGAATGAAATAAATGCGTGTTTGGAGAGGAGCACTTGGAGTAGCTTGGCAACGATATGCTGTTTATTTTATTTTTAGAATGGAGCATCGTTTCTCTGGCACGCCCATTAAAACCATGGGTATAAGTCATAAATGAATGCCTGTGGATGAGCTAATTCCACATGGGAAAGGTCTGGCTTGTTCCTTTCTGGGATAGGTCACCTAACCTTCCCACCTCGAGCCAGCATATGATGTGGCTCTTGAGCTGCTTATGGTTCACTGAAATCTGGTTTGTGTGGCGGTGCTTCTGGTCATTGGCTCTAAACCCTGGTCCATCCACTACAGTACCGCTGCCAGCCCTCATGTCCAGTGCGACACTCCCCCCCCCCCCCCCCCCCCCCGACTACCCTTTCCAGTAGTGACAAAATGGATGTCAGCCTTTTGTTTTTTACGATGCTTTGGACACGTCATAAAAGGGGGACATGGGGAGGGAGGTATCAGCAGCTGAACCTCCTCTTGCTGCCAGTTGAATCGCTGTGCAGCTGCTGCTCTGACACAGACCCCCTGCTGTTGCTTATCCAGGTCTTTTTACAGACCTTTTTTTGGTCTCCGAGGCAGAGTTGTTAGGTTGTTTTTTTGCTTGACCCAGAGATCTTGAACTCCGGCTTCAACTTGTGGCCTCTGTTGTCTAACAGGTGTAAGCATCTGTTTAATTTTTTATTTAAATCACATAGAAATGCTGTAGTTCCAGGTTGAATCAGCTCAGACCTATCACTGTCTGAGGTTCCAAAATCATTATTGATTGAACTCATTCCCTATTTGAGAATCAGATCGCTCTTGTTTTACGAAGGTTTGACTTGGGACACTTCAGTATTATGATGGTTTGATAATGCGCATTCACTCGTCATCAAAATTTGAATTTTGATCTGTTCAGGCTAACAATATGCTGTATGAGACTTTCTAATGATACCGGGTGATAGCTGCATCCATCCAGCCATGCTTCCAATGTCTAGCGATCGTGAGTGTAAACATCTCATAGTGTTTAACAACGTATCTTAGTGTTTTTTTCCTGTTTTAAATGTGTACCTTTTCAGTGACATTTATGTATCATTCATATTTCACTTGGCAATAGGGCTGCTACTGACAACTAATTTTCTATAGATTATTCTATCGACTTTTTGTCGATTTTAATCTAAATTATAAATTTTCCTCCAGAAACTCAACTTGACCATTTAATTTTATTTTCCCAACAACAAACTGTATTCTATTGCAGGGCATTGGATTGCATTTAGATAATGTATATCAGCTTTTCAGTACTATATGAACAGTATTTTTGTCCACAATTTGATAAGCAGATTAGTATTTATAGCCTATACAAGCTATAAGCAAAGGCACGATGAAGGAAAGGACAGATAAGCAGCCACAACATCTTTTAAAAGAGGAGATACTATGGATAAACAAGGTAAAAAGATGTTTGTGGTGTGGCATACTTTTTGCAGATTAAAGTCCAACACTTTCAATTCCGGATCGAATCCTGAAAAGTTCGAGTTCCGATCAAATTTTTCCCATAAGAAATAATGGAAAACCAATTAATTGGTTCCCGGCTCCCCAAAATTACACCTAAGTGTTTTTTTTTTTTTTTTTTTTTTTTAGCATTTAATCACAAAATGAACAGGATAAAACAAGAAGAGCATTTTTTTCTTAATGGCTTCC
>JAODLC010000120.1:86764-109981 GCA_026781145.1 Hippopotamyrus pictus | reverse complement strand
GTGGGCCCCCCCCCCCCCCCCCCCCACCCCCAATATAACGACTGCAAGGCCGTTGCCAGCAGGAGTGGAAATCCGAAGTCCCTGATAAAGGGCTTTTAGTGAATCTGGCCTCTCCGATTCATACTTTGTCCGGGGTAATTATTTAAATCATCTGCAGTCACTCGCACCTTAGCCGAATCGTGGCTTCAGCGCTCCAAATCAACTTCAGCGCAGAACAACTGAGCAGTATAAAGACATTACAACGATACGGTCAGAACCGAGAGCAAAACAGATGATTATACGAATGACTTCATGTAAGGGTTGTACAAATTAAAATCACCATCATCTCACAGCTAATCCAAATATATGCAACCATCAGTTTTGATTTTAAGTCATCCATAAATTAGCCATTTTTGTTCATTTTATGAGGTTATCAGAGGATAGGCTACTCTTTACAAAAACAGTATTAGGATTAATGCAGACAAATTAGTAAAACAGACACAGCAATCATAGAAACGCTCCTTCCCGTCATCCGTTCTGGATGCACAATATGAAACTCCCCTTTGTATGCAAATCACTTTCAAGGGCAAGAATTCAAATAAAATTAAGGTGCATTTGGCCAGGGGAAAATCAGCAACCACTCCTTTGCAGAACACCATATGTTAAGCTCTGGGGTGTGGGCGATGCATCCATTATTATTATTAATTCTGCGTTTTACCCATACACCTGAAAGGGGGATAATGGTTGCTTTACTTACGCCGGCGAGCCTGGGGCTCAGCACGGCAAGAGGCGCGCCGCTGGGGGACGCCGCTTAGCGAACTCACAAGCGCTGATTCTGACAGCGCCACGTGTACGCTGCTCATCAAGATAGGACCTGGAAAAAGCAGAGCCTGCACATTGCAGGAGAACGGTCCCGAGAAGCGTCACTTTCAGGGTTTAAATGGGTTCAGGTACACGCGCTTTCTGCTGTCGCATAAAAGTAGTACTGCATAGCACTTGTACAAATTCTTTATAATTACATGAAAGTGACGTGTTGTTAATATCTTTATGTTACTGACTACTTTATACAAATAAAAAAACATTACAAAGTGTCATTATTGTCATGGTTCTATTAATAGTAACAGGAACACAATGTAGTTGTAAAAGCAAACGTGATTTTTAAAATTCATGTTATTTGTAAGTTTTGTTAGTCTAATATTCTAAATTAAATCTGAGCCCATGAATTTTACAAATAACATTATTCCGATTGTATTTCAATGCTTAACAAGCCCTACTGTGTTTTCCTTTTTTACAGCGCGAGTAATGAGAATAATAGAAAAAGCAATGAGGGAATTTGTATTATATATACCAATCGCGGCTACATGGCCAAATATTAACTATCAGGCCTCCTAAAATATTTAGATCTGTTCACTGAACATGGACAAATGAAATATCAGTGACTGCAATTAGATTTCCTGCTCCTGAATGCGCAAAAAGATAAAGCGACATACAGCCGTGACCAGTCTTTATACAAGCGAGGGCTGTAATCATAAGGATCATAAGGGAGTGCGATAGTATTGCAAGATCAACCCGCGTCAAAACTACAAGGGAAAATATCAGGATAATTAGCTTTACCGTCTTTACCGTGTATATTATTCCGTATTAAGATCGAGATTTATTAAATGCTTGTTAACAGAAACAAATCCTTCGCTTGTGCCTCATCAAATCGTTTATATGCAACCGCCAGGTTTACATCTTCTTGATTAAAAGTGTGATATCAGAGTAATATTTCCCTTCATATGATAATCAATAATGCATAAATATATTAAAAACATGGAGTTATCAAAATGAATGCTTACATGAAGGACATTGTATTGAAGTTAAAAAAAACACAGTAGGAAATAACGGGAACATCACAGAGCACAAGGAAATTTACATTATTAACAATTTAAATAAATACATAGCACAACGCCTTTATCCTTTGTAGAATCTCTGAAAACCCGATACATTTGCTTCGAATAATTTACTTTAAGGCTGCATGATAATTGGTAGTGACGTGCTATAGCGCTGCAAGTGTGGAGAGTAGGGATATGCTTAAGAGTAACGGTAAACTTTGTAGTAAATACCTGGATGTAGTAACTACGGTGCGTCTGCGGTCATAAACTCTGGGGAGCGTTTATACTTACAGAGGTGAATGAACATCTACAAAGTAAACGGAGATGTCAAATTTGACTTACCAAACGCTACAGAGGCCGAATGGCGGACATTGTATAACGTCTAAAATGTATTTAGAGAATACGTCCACCGATAAAAGTACGCAAACACACACACACACACACACACACACACACACACACACACACACACACACACACACACACACACACACATCTTTTTCTTTTACTGAATCAAAATGACGCCGCGCACCCCTCTGCCTCCCGCCCTCCCTCAACAAATCATGCGTCGGGGAGCTTCACATTCTAACCCTGCATCAGTGCTCCACAGAGGAACCGGAAGACAGAAAGCCTGCAGTTTCAGTCGCCTGCTTCCATTCATTGGAAGCGCTTCCAATGGCTTCATTAGAAGTAACGAGTTGACACAAGGTAAATCTAACATTGAGGCGCCATTCTCTCGGTCTGCGGAGCGCCCTCATTAACTGTCGCTAACAAGCCGTGCAAAAACACTGATTGGACAGCTTTGGTATAACTTCGTGCACTTAGCAGGACGCCCACTTAATGAGACCACACAAAAAAAAAAGAAAAAAGAAAAGTTGGGAAAAAAATAAAATTTCTTTACATTTGGATAAATTCGTTAGAATAGTTAAGCCGCTTTAAACGAGATTTGGCCGTAAAATATTAACACATTCCTGTAACAGCGTGATTTTACAGGTGAAACAAATACTCCATTTGTGCATGAGTGAGGCACTTACAGGGATGTTCTTAAGTGTGTTGGCGACAAAAATGTTTATGTAGTACACACAGGATATTTTAAACTAAGCGCGGAGTTATGTGTTACTGCTATTATTAATACTACTAGCAGGCCTACTACTACTACTGGCAATAATAATAATAATAATAATAATAATAATAATTATTATTATTATTATTATTATTATTATTATTATTATTATTATTATTATTGTTAGAACAGTCCAATAGTCAGGCATATTTTAATCAGTTATATACTGTGTATTATATATTTGCATCAGTATGCTCTGCGCATGTATTTTTATCTGTTTAAAACTGTTACGTGCTTGTATTTAACATTATTAAAACAATTAGAACAAACAAACAAACAAACAACAATAACAACATTGCATACGCATCCCAGATTTAACATATAAAATATCATCAATTTGCAGCCATAATTTAATCTACAGGACATCATTTCGGCGGTCTGAAATCCAGTTTCCGAGGAGCCTGGCAAGCTGAACCAGCGCAAATAAATTGTGGCATTTGCGCCCCGTCCTGACAATACGACAAAGCTGCAAGCGGCGCTAGCCAAGAGGGTTACGGTAACGAGAAAGGAAGTCGCGGTTGTCAAACTGGGATTGTTCCGAAACTAACTTGATTTGGCTTTTATCGAAGCGACAGCATGACATTTATTTTCGTATTTTGTTAAAGTTTACCAGTTTTATTGGTAAATCTGATGTTTTGCCGATCTAACACTACTGTAAGTATTTGTCGCCATTACCTAACTCTACGATAGCTACTAGTGCACGTAGCTCCTATTTAAAAAAGATGTGCATTTTTAACATAGATACATGAATGGTCATACTAATATTTAACAATCCGAGCGACATATTACAGACGTTATGCTCATTGCTAGGCAATTAGAGGAGTCCTTTGGCAATACGCGATTTTCAGGACTTACACGATTCGGAAAAGATTCCCACTTCTGCGAGCAAAGACCGACTGTTCCCGGTAAAGCTTCATTCTGACAGCGTCTTGATTATAACGCACTCAGCAGCGTCAATCTATAGCGTATTTCTATAGAAAGAGGAAGATGAAGAAGAATTAGGTGAGGTGCAGTAAGAGAAGACAGGCTATAAATGATTTGGTTTAAAAAAAAGGTAAAATTATGTGATAATGTTATCTTTGTTTTATTACATCGAATCAAATTATATACTCATTAAATGGTTCTGCGACAAATGTCAACACACAACCGTTAATTAAAATATAATTCTAGGCGGTTCTGTTCATAGACATATGTGTGCTACACTGTAGATAAAAACATGCATGAATAGCATTCAAATCTCCTAGTAAAGAGAGAACTTTAATGTCCGTGTCCTTCAGTTTTAAATCTTCACATCCTTTTTAGACTTCATTCTGGGACCTGTCGTCGGTTTTGCTCCAAAAAACTGCACGCTACCATTATCGTTGGCAGTGCTTAATTACAGGCGAATGTTGACCGGATAACCATGAAAGAAATAGCTCTTTATCACATCCAAGAGTGTATCGCATAATCATTCTGGTATCTGAGATCAGATGCAAAAAATAAGAGGTTTTTCCTTACCTTTTCCATCCGCCTCTATGTTGAACTCGGTCTTACACCCCCTTTGACACAATACTTTTGATCAAAGAGGATGTACAACTAAATATTTTATAGTGTTAGCCAATAAAAAATAATAATAATAATAATAATAACCGCGTACTCAGTTGGAAAATAAATCAATATTGGCCAAGTGGGGTCAAGGTTAATTAATACTTCTTGTATCAGTTTAACATAGTGTTAACTTCAGTCTGCATTGTAAAGACAGACGGGGGCTGCGACGTAAATAAACAAAGATCGACCTAATGGTTTGTCGGCATTGAGTAGCGCGTCTCCCGCTGGTTATGGTTAAGAGAAGAGCACTGTAAGCTCGAGGATAAACAGACAATTAGACCAGGTGAATAAACTTGTTTAGGGGTGTTAATTACACGTTTAACGCAAACAAAAGCTATGTAAAAGAATGTCATTTACCCCTGGCTTTGCGAATCAATCCAGGTTTTACATTTCGCCTCACAATCTTGATTTTAAGTGATGTCCTCGGAGTTTTTTTTCCCCAACATACAACTTTGGACTTACCCACTGTAAAACATGCACCCCGCGTAAATCATTATGCAGACAATCACACCATATACCACACACTTTGAACAGGCCTTTTTAAAAAATATTTTCTGTTAAGCTCCCTCTCCGCCACTTGGTAAGCCGAGAAGGTTCTGAACAGAAGCATGGCCAACGTGGAAATACCGCGAGTTATTTCCAGTCCGAGAAGCTTTCCAACTGGACCATTTCAAGTGCCACTTGGAATTACTTCACCAGAGTTTCATATGACAGCAGAGTAAACAGGTTTGATCCAAAGACATAACCTGCTCCAACGCCCCCAACAAGATCATCACCCCTACCTCCAAGAAACGCACACTACCTCCTTCGATATAAGCAAACACTTCAGACAGCATCCAGGGGACGACATCAACTGATTGATACTACGTAGTGTGTTAGAATAAAATATTCTAATGCGCTAGTTAACCAGGGTAAGAAAATTACAGTGGAATGTATTTCCCCCCCCAAAGTTGATGTTCTAAATTCCATGGTGGTTTTGTATAAAAGCCAGTTTATGGGGGATTATTTCAGGTATATGGAGGGAAGATATTATATAAATTCCTTAATATTATTTTTAGTGCGATTTTTGTTTTCCATAACAATCTTATTGTTCGCTGCTGTGTGAATCAATTCACTATATAATATGAAGCTCTGTCCGCGTGGATACTGCTAAATAAGGACAAATATAAGATAATATATATATGATAAATATAAGATAAACCACATCGGAGCGGCTACATAGCCTGAGCGGAATGTCAAGATAATTTAGTGTGTGTAATACTGCCTAGTATTTAGCGACCATAAATTATTGTAATTTCTTAACTACCAGATTCCCTTGGAGAAAACCGCGCACAGGACGTTATAAGCATGATATATTTCAGGCTATTTTACATGGTGATGGTGGCAGTGATTATATCGATTGAATAATATTAATAGAGTGAAATGTTTGTTAAAATATTGTTCGCTCCATTTGAAATAATATTGCTGTTTTCTAAATATTGTTAAGAAGTAATTCCACTGACGGCTAAAATTTTGCATTTTAGCAAATGCAACCTCTAAACAAAAAATCTGAGAATTTAGGGATAGGCGCACACTACAGCCGTTCAGAAGGGTTCGCTGAAATACAGAGTGAACTATTCATTATTTTAGGAAGCTAACTGCATAAGCTGTAACAGCCTCAAACGCCTTCGTCACACCAATAATAATGAATATTGCTAATTGGAATTAATCAGTCTGCCATTACTAAAATACGTTCTCACGCATATAGTTGACTCGAATTCAGCGAGGGACAGCGATGACATTATCAATGCCATAACGGACCAGAATGAGCTCAACTCTCTTCTTTCGCCGAATTAAAAGTGCTCAGACACTACAAATACGTTGAAACTATGCGCAAATCATGTGTGAATTGACTCGGTTAGGAGCCTTGTATTCAAATGTGTATTGCCGTGTTCCTGCTTGGCCCATTCGGCACCCCCGCAACCCCTTCCCCCTCCCTTTCCTCTTTCCTACATATCTTCTTTAGCCTTAACGAGCCTCGTTAAGATCGCAATAATATTCCACCCTCTAATTGCTCATTCCATTCAACAAATAGGCCAGCATTGGCTTTTACTCCATGCGAGCCGGTTTAGAGGGAGGGTAGTGTTGAGATTGGGGTTTCTGATAACCCCCCGTGCGTGCAGCAGAAGTGGTGAAAGCCTCTACGTACTGGCTAATGATTGGCACGCTTGACAGTGATTGGCAGGGCTGCCATGACAACCTTACAACGACACCAAGAAGACCAATAGAAAAGCGAAACAAAATGTTTCAATGCTACACTCACGGTGGATTTAGGGGAGATATTATGAGGCTGGTGTCATTAGGCGATAGCTATTGAATCATTCAATCTTTACTCGTCGTTTCTTTTCCTTGATAATTTTCTTTCTCTCTCAGGTCATTCCATGGTTTTCAGATCCCCTTTAGAGCTTTATCCCTCCCATTTCTTCCTGCCAAACTTCGCTGATCGCCCTTTGCTCTTGGCGAGCAGCGCACCCAGCACCAGGTCTCCAGAAGACTTGTCAATGTTTCAGCTACCGACCCTCAACTTCTCTCCGGAGCAAGTGGCGAGCGTCTGCGAGACGCTGGAGGAAACCGGAGATATCGAGCGCCTGGGACGCTTCCTATGGTCTCTGCCCGTCGCACCGGGGGCGTGCGAGGCGATCAACAAGCATGAGTCTATCCTCCGAGCTCGCGCAGTGGTCGCCTTCCACACAGGGAATTTCAGAGACCTTTACCATATCTTGGAAAATCACAAGTTTACCAAGGACTCCCACGGCAAGCTGCAAGCAATGTGGCTAGAAGCGCACTACCAGGAGGCCGAAAAACTGCGCGGTCGCCCGCTAGGACCAGTCGATAAGTACAGGGTACGAAAGAAGTTTCCCCTGCCCAGGACCATCTGGGACGGGGAGCAGAAGACTCACTGTTTCAAGGAGCGGACACGAAGCCTGTTAAGGGAGTGGTACCTTCAGGATCCATACCCTAACCCCAGCAAGAAAAGGGAACTTGCTCAAGCCACCGGACTCACTCCTACACAAGTCGGGAATTGGTTTAAAAATCGGAGGCAGAGAGACAGAGCCGCCGCAGCAAAAAACAGGTCAGTTGGGTTTTTGTTTTAAAGTCTGCGGTAAAATAATCGTGCGCACGAAATAAAATAATGACTTTCGCATTTTTTGTTTTCGAGAGGCGAAAATATTTTCTGATTTAATAACGACCAGTCCGGGATTTTAGAATGTGGAAAAGGGGACGGTGGAGGAAACACGTAAAATGCACACCGTGGGTTACATAGGAGGCGGGTAAAAGCTCGGCGACATTTTTGTCTTTATTTCAAATGTGAACAGAAACTGCTGCATGGAAATGCTTTATAAACGCGGGGTTTTCTGTCCAAAACACAACAAAGTAACACAAATACATGCTAAGCACGAAAAGAAACATTTCAGAAATTATTAAAGAAATCCGCAGCCAAGTGATCAGTTTTAGTGTGCAGAAAACAAGCAAGTGATGATACGCTCCTATTTGAAAAGAATATTTAATCGTGGCAGAAAATGCTCCAATTTCAACTGAAAATGCATGAATCAACGTGTTCAATATTGAAATAATTGACTTTGTATAAATGAGAACCAAAAACAAAATGTAGCTTTTTATTAAATTACCATATGAGTTTCAGCCCTGGCATTTTCGCAATCTGGCATTAAAATCACACAATAAGCATTAATGTTTTATCTTATCTCAACAAGGGAAAGTTTTATGTAGACCTCTAAATTACCTAAAATACTTTCACTGTAATGGCAATCAAAACAAAACGGAGTGGACTGTACAGTATATTTTGATAAACGTCACTTTGAAAAAAATACATAGGCCTATATTTCACCATTTAAATGCATATAAATACTTCATGAAAATATAGCAGAATAAGGGCCTAAATCTGTGCTTTATCAAGGCGCACAGAAGTACAGACGGTATTTTGTTTTCTGTGTAAAATGGTTACACGGAACGAGACATTAACACTACACGCATACATTTAATCCTCAAAATACACATTTATAGTATTTTATATTATTTATAATTACTACTAATAGCTACAATATTTGGTTTCTCACTCAAGCTAGAAAAACAGAATTAGCAAAATTTTAAATCCATTTTGTTAATCATCAAATTATTTGAATCATTTTATAACAACTGTCAGAAATTGTGCAAAAAGAAAAACTGTAAATTATACACAATTCCTTGGTTTATAACGTCTAATGATTGTTAATATTAATCCCAATAAACACATGTGCGCATTTTGTTAATCGCGCTTATTGTACACTCAGGAAGTACGTGTACGCGTTAGATTTGAAACGTTTAGCTATTTGCCGTAATCACATTGGGTTATATAACACAGCAAAACAAACGCTGAAGTGACTTCACGTAAAGTTGCCATATCAGGATGATAAATTCTAACTCGTTATAAAATTCCATTATTACCAAAAAGCTTCGGATTACTTTAGTGTGGCACACCCCTGTTAAACCGTAATTACTGTAAATTAAAATATATACGATAAAAAATGTAAAAAAATAGAAAATAAGTAACTTTATAGCTATATACATTTATGTAACGTAGCACTATAGCACTGTTGTAATTACAAAAAAAAACCGTAGACCAATAGTTTTGCATCTCGTGTAGTGTTTATTTTTTCCTGGATATTTGTTTGTTGTTTACCTTCCTTTTTACTCTCCATGGTATGGTGTACACATCTTTGTACTTTCCCAGAGGGCTTAGATGACGACTAGGCATAAGAAGGGTTAAGCACGTTCATGACACGGTGCTAGCAATAGTCAGAAGAAGGGAAGAGTGACTCTTTTGCGGAGGGATACATCGAGGTGTGTTTTAATTGCGATGTTATTTTCTTATTTTAACCAGGCTCCAGCATCAAGCAATAGGGCAGAACGGCATGCGCTCTCTGTCAGAGTCCGGGTGCACTCCGCACAGCTCGGCCGAATCGCCATCAACTGCGGCCAGTCCGACGACCAGCGTATCAAGTATGACAGAACGAGTTGAAACCGGCACCTCCGTGCTTTCAGTAACATCAAGTGACTCAGAATGCGATGTATGATACAGAAGACCAATATTAACAGGGAATACGGACCTGAAAAGACTATTAAATATCGGGGAAGAAAAGAGGACCAATTGGTTTAACTATTAAAAGAGATAGAAGTACGTCTTTTTCAAGCGCTTTCAAAAGGACCCACGACTTCCCCTTACCCCCACACTACTTGCATGATAATTTTTTTTTTTTTTGTATCTGGGAAAAATACTCTAAGTTCAATATTTTTTACAAGGATGGCCGAGAAGAGGGAATTACCAGAACCCGGTGTTTATCACATTTTTGGTCTATATCTGTTTTAGCCCAAGTGATGACGCTCAGCCAAGACGCGATCCTGTTTTATTTTATGTTCATCAGACAATCATTTGAGTCGTAAGCACCTTTTTACAAACACTCCTGTCACTGCCTGTGGGGTACTGGTCAAATGTGGAATCGAATAGTTATGACTGTAACAGATTTTTATTTTTATTTCAAGATTTTATATTGAATTATGTATATCTTAAATAATGCGATCATTCTCCCAGTCTGTAATATATGTGTAGAGATATGCTTGTAAATAATATTCGCTCTCCTTATTCGTTTGCTTTTCTATCCTTCTTCACTTTTGACTTGGTGTTCCTTCATAAAAAAATATTTGTCAAATTGTAAGACGAAGTGCTCTAGGTTTTCGTTCGTTTGTTGGTTTGTTTCATATTTTAATTGGGATAATGACGCTAGGCAACCATCGAGTGTTATCGGTCACCTTTTATGCAAAATCAGTTAATTACGAATTTGGAGTATTTTCTCATCGACGTGTTCAGTCACTTCCGTGCTCGCTTAAGGCGCTTATTAATCAATGTTTCTTTACCTGCGTGTTTATGTTTATGTACAAATTTCTAAATCAAATACAGTATTCCATTTTCTTATATAATTTGTAGTATGTCTTTTTGTTCTTTACAAAAAACCTGACTATGTAGCCTAGTTATCGCAGACCCACCGATTGTTTACACATCTTACATTACATATAGGCCTATATCCCTGTAAAGCTCCCATCGAATGCAACGAACACCAAAACGTCATTTTTAGCAAAATGGATGGATGGATATGTGTATATTATATATAATATACATATCTGCTGATGTGACCGTGTAACAATCCCAGCGTTACGGTACTGCTTAGATGAAGCTCTTTTTTGTTTATGGTTGCCAGTGAATACAGAAATTAAGTAAACGCGCCATTAAATAGACTAATCATCGCGGACTCCTCCCCTCCCTCAGTCTCCCATTGTGGAAAACAGAAAGAGTCTTTCTTCTTCGCAAGGCCAGTAGTGTTCTAAACTCCTCGTGACTAAAAAAATCTATTTCCGTTTTAGCTACTCTGGCCTTATAATGACACACACACACAACCACGTATCTAACATATATACACACACAGACCTTTTAAGGTAAATCCAAACACAAGACAGGCAGGCCTACTATATATAAAGGAGAAAATTCTTTGGCTTCATATAAAAAGGGTGGCACTAATTGCCCAAAGTATCTTTTAATAATGTCTAGGAAAGAAAATGTATAGGTCTTCAACGCTACTCGCTTTTTGAGAACCACAATATGCTATAAGAAAAATATGTACATTTTTAAAAATCATGTAATTAAATAGGATTAAAAATCTATTAACAGATATAATCTAACATGATAAATTAGCCGAGCCTTGCAATCTCGTGCGTCGGCTGCAAAAGCTCTACGAAAAAAGCTTATGCACTCCATTGTCATTCCGACACCGGCATACAGTTAAATTGTACAACGAATTCTATTTTCACCTCTGATGCTTAGAATTTTAGGATTTATAAAGTTTAGATTGTCATCATGGCAACTTGAGCTTGTCCTTACCAACTTAATTAACTGCTCATAGGCAGCTTCCCTTGGGTACAGCAATAATGTTGCAGAAGTAGGACTTAACGTGAAATAATCCATAAATGTAGAAACCAAAGCAAGTATCAATATTTTGTCATTTTATTCTTATTCGGCTTTAATTTACAAAGCACGTGTAAATTCACTTACAAATTCGGTAGTTTGATAGGCCTAATTATTCTAGTTTGTTGCACCCGAATCAATCCAGAAAATAATCTAGGGCAGGCCTACTTGGTTTACTAGTGAAGCTACGCCGATTGACATAATTATGCATACTGTGCTCTCCTACAAACTGTTTACGTAGACGTGAAGACGGAGATTTAAGATTAAGCCGACAACGTTAAGCCAAACTACTTTTTCCAACTTTGAAAGATCACCGGGTTCCTTGCCCCAGGCGCATGCGCATGACAAGTGCGTACTGTTTCATATTTATTACTTGGACGCGAAACATTTCTTAAGCTGCCCAGAGTCTCGGTGTTGCCCCAATTAAAATTACTCACATTCGGTGTACCATAAAAGTATGACAAGCCCGAGATGATCATATTACCAATAGCGCAAACAACAATGGCAGATGATAACAACGTGGCATGCGGAAATCACAGAGGTTAATTGTGGCTGAAATAAATCTGTATTTAAGCCCTTTTGCTTCCAACTCCATCTGCACGGGAAAGATAGGCCCTATCACGAGGACGGAGCCAGTGGATCCCGCTGACCCCCCATGACTGATTCTTATCGCCACCTCCGAGAGGTTCCTAGTTTACTGGGCCACAACAGTCCGGACCTTGATTAAGATTAAATTAATCGGAAATCCAAGCGCATTTGTTTTTATCAATAAAGGGGACACTACCACGTGATTAAACAGATGGCTGCAAACTAATGTTACATTTTTCCCAGCATAATTAATGTTGTTAATCCTTTAATCTTATGTGTCGGTCACTTAAGAGTGCTACTTTTAAAGCTACAATATAAAGAAATATAGGAATTATTACTACACTAATGTCACAGCCACGAGCATTAAATGCATATACGCAGCTGGGTTATCCTATAAAGTTATTGAACTTTATTTGAAATAAGATGAAGCATAAAGTGGTGTTATCTATAGCAGCAAAAGTAAGGTGTGCTTTTGGTCACGTAAGTGTATTTTTGTAGCTGCTCTACAAAACTACTGCTGATTTACAGCAGTTGCCGATTGTTAAGTACATCTGAACATTCTGCTGAAGGTACGTGTTCATGAGCTGTCTGGTCAAATATATCATAAAACAAAGAAAGTTTTTGAGCGCTACTCGCTGTGTGTGATACTCACATATGAATGGGGACAGAAAGTAAATGAGAATGTGAGACAAGTACAATGACAATGGACAGACTTGTTTTTTTCCCTTAATATCTGTATGTGTCTCGCCTATAGTGCGTGTGTCAAAAAAACAGCAGAATGGATTATTTGTCCTATTCCCATAACCTTACGCTAGGCAGACGAGAGCTATGTGGCCGCTGCCTGCAGTGAGGGAGTCGAGCGTTGCCCTGTTTTTTCTCTGATTTCATCGGTTAACTGAACACAACTTTTCTATTCGTGTGTATTCATGCAGCTCTCAAAGAGCGCCAGTTCCCTCTGACCTGGATTCAGCGCGGTGTTCAGCCTCATACTGCAGTCGCTCTCTGCAAGACCCGGGCCTGTTCGCTTAACGCTAGTTATTTAACATGCAGCTGCCAAAAAAGGTAGGATGTCGCACTTAAAACATAACAGACCGGCTATTTGGCGACGCACGTTACATTTTAGTCACTCGAACAATAAGAATTTCTTATTTTTTGCTCCGATACTATTTTATGTATCAGTTGTGGCGTTTTCAAACAAATTTTTTACTGTAATTAAAAAGTATATATGACCTGTTTGTCAGTAATTTCACAGTAGAATAATGTACTTGCATTCCTTCTTGACAGGTGCAGCATAGCTTAAACACTGCCAGTCTTAATTTTACGCAGTGACTAACTTCAGTAGGTATTTATATTGCATGTCATAGATGACGTTGTGATGGCTGCTTAGAAAAACAATAGCGAGGAACCTGACTCAGTTATTAAAATAATACTTTTATTCTGCTCATGTCCTTCAATAAAAAGTCATTGAATACTACGAACTATACATTAGTTTTTTTTCTTTTTAAATTTTACTACACCATTATGTTATATTTACATCATTTCCTATAGACTTGCATGTGCGTGAACGTGCGTGCAAACGTATTTCTCCAACCAACAAAAAGTAAAATATGTGGAACAATAGAATATTGAACAACAAACTTGAAGAAACACCCTCAACTTTAAATTTAATGCCACATTAGTTGGATGAATTGCTGTATCGAAGAACTGTATGGAAGACAACCTTTAAGACCAGTGGGATTTAAAACTGTAATTCTATTAAATAGCAATTGAAGGGTCACGAGCCCCAATGATACAGGATCAGAACAAAGTAAGCCGGCCGTTTGAACGTTAATTTGGGACCAAGCAGATGGCATGATAGAGCGTCTCGGCCGCCTACCGATTTTAGACCGGTCAGCACGCGGGAAAACCGTCTAATGCAGATTAATAACATTAAACAACACTATCTTGAGTATAGGCACAAAACGAAGACGTCCAGTACTTAGCTTGCTCACCTTAGCAAGTAAGGCAATATACATTCTTATAGTATTGTATTAAAGAGTTGAGGCTCACCTGGAAATCTATTCGCTGCATATATTAAGTCACGCGCATCTAGCCCACACAAAATTCTTTGGCAGATATTAAACACGGACGATCTATTTCCAACTGTTAACGTTTAACGTAAAAATATGAAATCCAAATGAAGTAACAATAAACATAAGCTGTATGATATTTCTTATGTTAATTTTAGATACCTATTAAGTAAGGAAATAACCTTGAATTTATTACGCAATACAGGCATTGGCATTTTGGGGTCAGGTTAATGGTTGTTCAATGGCTGTATACGTCTTGAAATGACATATGTCATTTGTGGCAGGTTGTAAATGTTTTATGTGACTAATGACTCTAAGTAATGCAAGTTACCGTTTTTGTACAAGACATTTTTGGATAGATTACAGAATGTCTCACTGACAAGTACTCACAAATCTAAGAAACTTGTTGTACGGACATAATAAAGGTGTATACCACAGTCTATTCTAAAATCGACCGAGTTTCAGTTCCTTTCAGAAAGATCCGTATTCAGAGCTCGTAGCTCTGATTTACACTTTGCTTCTATTTTTAGCGACCAAACACCAAGTTCGGTACTAGACGCACAAATATTGGTTCAATTAATTAGATGTCATGAAGAATTTATTAAAACAGAACATTTTTATTCAGAGAAAAACACCAAATTGGCCTACATAAATACACGTTCACGTTCCAAAATAACATAAAACAAACCCTTTAACATCAGACACTTAATGTCCGGGTATACAACTATAGGCTAAAATTAATATCCTTCTTCTTGAAAGTAAGTCGGAAAATAAAATAAGTCGTCAGTGCACGTAAGTATTACGTGTGTCTGTGCCCTTGCTATTTATAAACTATGATTACACATACGATCTTCAGTACGAATCATTTTATTAGCGAAATGTTATGTCTGCAAAACCTGAAGACGAAGAGACGTCTTATGGAAACAAAACAATGGAAACAAAACAATGGAAACAATCACATACGCCTTTGAAAAACACTGTTATAAAGGCAAATTTGTCATGTTAGGATACACATATTTATGTTTTGTTAGTTTTAAGCTTACATCCACATAGATGTATCTAATGTTTATATAGGTTACGTTTAGATAATGTTTACATAGAGCAGTATTAAGTGGTGCCATAAATCTGTCATGTCTAGAGCAAATATATATGAATTCAAATTCCACCTATAGTTTTATTCGAACTTATCGATTATTTTACACAACAATTAAATCAGCAATAGGCTATAGGAACTGTTCATAATCGTTTCGGATTGTGACAACAGCCCTGACGTGTTTCCGTAAATAACAATCGCAGGTGCCTGTCACAAATAAAGTGTTCATGTACACTCCGAGAATAAATTATATATATATATATATATATATATATATATATAAAAACTTTAAAATTAAGCAAGACAGAAATTAAAATTTCTGCAAGTCTTGAAAACAGATTGAATTGATACCGTAATGTAAAGCGTACAGTATGGAAATCGTACGCCCAGGACGCGGTTCGTTCTGTTATTGTGGGTATTTGTACAGCCCGGCAAACACAGCAGCTAACCCCCTTCACCTACAGCCCAGAGTGTCAATGCCACACAGAAGAGAGAGACGGAGAAAGGCGGAGAATGCGCGCCTCAAAGGAGAGGGAGGGGGTTCGGGTGGACATAGAGAGCGAGAGAAGAGGACCGAGTTCCATCTCGTCTCATATACCTAAACAAAATGTGGAACTTGTCTGTTTGAAATCTGTCTTGCCCCTGGTTTCCCTGCGCTCCCGACTGCCGCCCGCTTCGGCTCGGCCTCCTCAATTAGCGCCGCTCCCGCTGGAGCCCTGCTGCGCGAGAGAGGTCGCCCCCCGAGCCGCCAATAGTCCTCACCACCACCTACAGCGACTCTGCCCAACAATCAGGAAACCATTTAGAAATTGACTCATTCTGTAAATAATCTTTGACGTCCTAACAAAGACGCCATTCGAGAAGAGTTTATTGGCAAGAAACCATTTAAACAGATGTCATGTTAGCTTTTCTTCGGCGTTTTGGTGACACATCTCCCATATGAATTGGCGATTGTTTTGCGCTCAGTCAGTGAACGCTCTGCGCCATTGTCTGACTGGAGGAGAGTTCCAGCCGAAATGAGTCCCTTTGCAAGCATTCAGAGCGCCGAGGTGGACCCGGCCACACACCCCAAACCCACTCACCCGAGGCCGAATTTCCAGCGACAGATTGCCAGCCAATTGAAGGCAATGATTACTTCTTTATTTCTCTTCGAATGCAGAGAAGTTAAGACATGTAGTTTACAAGACGCTCCGATAGGCATCTTTCTTACAGAGAGGCAATGCGGTTTATTCTCCTGCAACAGCATTTTCCTCGTTTTTTACATCCATGCTTTTTGAAACATTGTAGGAGCGGATTTGTGAGTGTATGTTACTTATGACAGGTAGGACTGGACTTGCACATCTATCTCGCGCTGGGCCTCCCCTTAGCATCGTGTTTGCGGCTGTATAACATAAGTCGAAGAAAACAAGGTAAATAAAAATACGGCTCGTTTGCATTTGTGAGAACAAGATGGTGTATTTAATTGTGGTCTTAGAATTGCAAATATCGAAATTGCTAAAATCTCATAATCTGATATATNNNNAACAAAAAAGGCGCGCATTACGCAAAATAACTGATTTATGACGGTTAGGGTCACGTGTATTTATATTTCCGTCACACGCACTCATAAGAGGTTGAAAAATTAGCACTAAAAATCGTGGGATACTGGGATAACTGATAATGGCAGCAAAACTGTGGTGTCAATAAATTACATTCTAAAGCTCAGAAACAAGAACAAAGTAAGATTATGCTGCTTATATATGTAAATATAAGGTAAACGTGCTATACCGGTCTGACAAAATTAACCATTAAAACAAAATGTTTTGTATCGACTGCTTTAAGTAAACTGTAAGTCTTTTTTCTTCCGACAAGTGTATAGTAACATGTCTGAAACCAGTAGTGATGAAAACATGTTATCGATTATGTAATTTCTTCCCAATGTCTAAATTAATTTTTAAGACTACAATACTGGCTTTCATATGAGGAACGAACTACTCAAAAAATAAAATAAATGGTTGACGGTTAAGGCTGGAAAACATTTGATTTTGCATTGAATTTAATAAACACTTTGACGGGAACAATCTATAATAAGGTGTAATGGTTATTTTCCGTAGATATACCCATTACGTGACTTGAAATGTTATTAAAGAGTGTGACACGAATCTGAGTTTTTAAAAATTAATATAACTTCCGTATATTCCGCATAACATCTCACTGCGTCGACGCAGAAGACGCCGGCTCGGAGCAGCGCTTCTTAGGGGCTCGGATGAGATTGAAAATATAGTTCAATACGGTTTCGCGTAATTCTATTGCCATCTAGTGGTCGGTTTCCTGGAAAAAAAAAATCTAACAATAAAAAGTTGACGAAACTAGTAACCAAGGCTGCAGAGTTATGATTACGAAGGTATGAGTTCATCTTTAAAACTTACTATCATAACGTTTTAATATGTTCCGATTCTCTAGCGTACTCCACTCTCAATTTCAGACTTTTACAGTTTATTTCATAAGGAATAAAGGGAAAACATAGCGGTAGACTTAACAGTCGTTATCTCCCGAAACTGAAGGGCGGAGCGGCGGTGTCTCCTTGAAGTAGCTTTGGTCGTTTCCAAGGTGCCCGGTATAATGCATTACCGCAAAACCATGCAAACGTCACGCAAACCACTCTGCGTTTTAATACAAATCAAGTGGCACAAGTGGAGTCTGACTCGAAGTGTAAATTTTACGGTGGGAAATGAAAAGTTAAAACGTGCCCCCCCGCCCTCCTTGGCTGACGGCGCTCCTCACGCTCCAGTTAATGCCCGATACCGGGTGGGGGGGAGGAGAAGGTACTGCATGCAGTACAAGCGCAATATAAATGTTTTATCATTTGAAAGTTCAGTGATGTCGGAACACTGAACTGTATTTCCATTAGTGCGAGATCAACGAATAAGACTCCGCCGAGTGTAACGGAATACTGGTTCCCTTGTTAATTTTTCAACAGTGATACCCAGAGTATCCGTGCACACAGTGAAAAAATATAATGTTACACTTCACCAAAGGAGCCAAAAGCCGAGATGGCGCACTCTAAATGGAGAAAATACACTTATGGATACAGGACAAAAAAACATTAATTAAAGTCTCAACAGAGGCAAGTGGCTGTGCACAACGATGTTTCTTAAAAACATTCCCGTGCTCGTATTTAAAATCGATTCTGACCTCCTTACATTCGTAAAAGAAAGAGACTGATTTCTCGGAAGGTAAACAGTACTATATAGGCCTGTGTACTGCACAGCTGTATATTTGCAGGACTTGTCCTTTAAATACATTTATATGCGTGGCGCTTGTTTATTTTCACTTAGCTCCGTCTAATTGTAAGATGAATTATGTAGGCCGTAACTAACTACGTTGTTAGCTAGTACAGGCAGCTTTTTTGTATTACAATGTCTTTCAATGAAAAATAAAAGTTTACGGGACACTGAAAGGCAGTACGTTTATAAGTACGACACGTAAGTAGGCCCTACGTTTTATTATGAGTTACTCCTAAATCTCTTCTATTTTGAGACGGTTTGTGTCAAAACATTAAGGACATGACTTGTCTAATTACATCAATACATTTGCAATGTTTTTTTTTTCTTTCTTTTTTTCCTTTTTAAGGCTTAGTTTAAGCGTGGTTTGGCGATCCAGGGCGTTTACTAAACGCTTGGACGTTTGTCTTATTTTTTTTATATATAGGCTATAATAAACGTAATTCTGTGATTATTTAAGTATTGCTACGTTTTATGTGCAATGCTCTCCAGCTTGTAAGTTTAATAAAAATCAGTAATTATTTTAATTAATCAATCAGGCAAGGTAACAAGACCTTCCCCTTTCATAAAAACAACTCAAACACTGGATGATATTATTATATAAAATGTCCAGCATCATTCGTACAAACGAGACGGTGACATTTTCATTGACAGGCCAACGTGCCTAGCGAAACGCAGGTTCATGCAAGAAAATAAAATAATATTAACAGTATGAAAACGGCCTGTTGTCCGAGTCCGGCTTCGGTGCGCCGTTTACCATCCAGTGCGGCGGAGCCATTATCTAAAGAGTCAACGAGGGCCTTTCCTTTATATTTCGGCTTCCTCCTTTGCTCCTGGCCGATATTTAACCTTTTTCCAGCGAGTCTCTTTGTATTTCACAACAATGGCTGCGTCTCCCCCGCTGGATTTTAGGCTGCTATAAAAAGCGTACTTACCTAAAAAAGGCTCTTCCTTTCTTTAGAAATGTCTCAAGTATAGGACCAGCCAATTCCACGACAAGTACTTCAGACATTTCGCTATGATTTGGACAGGAGCGCCCTGGATTAAGCAGCAGATCAGGAAAAGGTTTGGCGTTTGTTTTTTACACCAGTAAATTTTAACCCCAGTTCTACAGAAGCCTTTAAATGTACCGTAAATTTCTGCTCTGTATCTTGTGTATATTTGAGCTGAATTGAGCAGTGAAAGCACAGAGCGTCTATACATAAGATCTTCTGTGGAGTCTGTAGTTTAACCTTTGGAGGTGTACAGCAATCAATCACACCGTTGTGCTGTTTATTATTATTATTATTATTATTATTATTATTATTATTATTGTAAATATTTGGAGGCGTATTCAATGTATAGCATAAAAGGACCCATTTACACAAAGACAGGCCTGCGAGCTTGTCATTTTACATATATGTATACCATGATCCCAACAAAGTCATTTAAAAATGTGGAGAGAACCAGAAATTCTGTGTTCCTCTGAAGAATGTCAATGATCATCTTATGGATGAAAATGCACACGGGCACGTGGAAGGTGAAGGGTTGGAGATTTTATTTATTTAATCTGAAAAATGTGACTCAGTGCATTAGCAAAAGTAATCTATCAGTTGAAATATGGAAGAGAAGCATAAAGAACTGGCAACATCATCATTGTAATAATCATTTTAACCTCTCTGCCCACCTACCTCTTTCTGGGGTATTGAATCCTCCTGGGGAGGGATATTTTTTCGGGGGCCTTTTCAAGGAAGCTCCGAAAGATTCACAACTTTGTGATGGCGACTCACTCACCAACTGCCGGTGAAAGCGTTGCGTCTTTAAAGTTTTCAAATTAAAAGCATGGTCTCTAAAACTGAAGTCCACAGTTCTGGTCAGAGATATATAAACTACATCTGCAAGATAAAGGTGATTCATACACATGTCCTTCTGCAGTCCTCAGTATCTGAAATGTCAGAATGGTGGAAGTTGGTAAGTTGCTTATGCTATGGGATTAGAGATGTTAGGTAAGTATATCATAAAGTACAGAATAATAACCTCATGTTTAAACTATTCACACTTAAATATTATTGCCCCAAAACACCATAGATGGAATACAAGTTCTTGTTGTAACAGACAAAGTATGTGGGCATGAAGATCATTTTCAATTTATGGCTTAAGCCAGAGGTTTAGTGACCAAATCAAAGCAGAAGAACTAGTAATTAAGGATTGGGACTGAAGGTTCTTGATTCACATTCTAGATGGATGTGAGCTGTTCTTGATTTTGAAGGGTCAGAATGGGCCTGGGTCCTGCCCTGGGGAGAACGACACACAGATCAGTCAGATTTACTTTTATAGAGCACCTTTCACAGCACAGTTTCCCCAAGGCACTTAACAATAGTGGGTGTCAACACAATGCTTCATGGTACAGGGATGAAAGAAGGGGGAACAAGCAGGGGATACCCTGGACTGGCATTTCCCAGCTCGGTCCTTGGGGACCCCCAGACGTCCACATACCGGGAGCTGCGTTGGAAAATGCTTATCTAGACAGAATACCAGCCCATCACAGGGCACACGCTCTATAAACAATTAAAAGGCATAGAGAAATACTACTTAAAAACACCAGCCTTTAAATCTATGTCTCAATTTGTTAGATTCAATGACACAACCATGCACACCATCACGCTCATTAAAGCAACACAGACACTTTCATGAAAACACAATACAGGCTGTATACAATGGGTATACAATGCTTTGTGTGTTGCCTTCAAAGCCAGTTCACCTGTGGTCCATGTTTCAAGGCCATTGTAGCAGCAGGACCCGCCGCAGTATTCGGTCTGGCTCTTCATGAATGACGACCTGGACGGACCTGGAGAGTTACCTAGTGTTCTGTAAACAGGAACAAACACGGTCACCCTTGTCCTGCTGAAGGCAGACCGATGCGTGGCCTGTATGCCCGTGGACACCAGGCACCCCCACACGCCAGGGCTTAAGCATCCTCTCATCGCGTCGCATGTTTGCGAGCAAATCAAAAAATGTTTCTGAGCATTGCTCTTGATAGAGAACCTCATTCACTGACAGCAGTGTGCTTCTCTAACATTAAATACGGGGATGAGGGAACTGATTCATTTAAAAGAGCAAGAAAAAACAGTGAAATATATCCTTAACTGCTTAAACTGTTCAGGCTAACAGGAGGCCAGGAGCCCATCACAGGCAACATGGGGGCTATGACAGGGCCGGCGGGTACACACACACACGTACACACATGCACACACACACACACACACGTACACACATGCACACATGCATATATACACACACATGCACACACAAGATTTCTGGCATAATTATTTTGTTAATTATTTTGATTGCACTCACAGATCTTTGTGGGGACCTGAAAAATGTTCCCCACAATGTCAAAATAACAGGTTTTTATAACACTGTGGGGGACATTTGGTCCCCACAATGTAATTTAAACATAATCCACTTACACACCCATTTGTATTCATATCTTCGTGGGGTATCCACATTAATTTCTGAAAATAAATAAATAAAAAGGGAAATACTCTAATCCCATCAATGACAACCTTAAGCCCACCCAGACCTAACTTTAATCGTAAGAAACTAAACAAAATACAAGATGCTCTTAGTTTTTTGACTGCAGTTACAGATTTTTATAACACTGGGCTTTATATTGTGGGGACCTGGAAAATGTCCCCCACAATCTAAAAAGTAACAGATTTTACAAAATTGTACTAAATAAAACCCCCCCTCACACACACATACAGACACACACTCACATACACACACACACACACTCAGAAAGGGCAAGAAAAAAATTGAATCCTGAACCCTGGAAGTGTGAGCCAGCTGTAGTACCCATGGTGATTCCAGCCTTCATTTAAATTAATTGCAAAACTATCAAAAGTTAAATAAAAGATAAAAAAAAATAAAAGCACGTGTTTATAGAAAAGTGGCATGTGTCAAATACCTCATGCAATATCCAGAAACATGGAGGTATTTGGCCAATTTACACAACAGCACACAAATGGTGACCACTGAATAGTACCCAGAAGTACAGTGGGGCCTGTTTTGCAGTTTATGGGGGAGTAGTGATGGATGGGGAGGAAGAGGAGGATAGGAGTGAAGGAAAAAGGGGATTATTTACTGAAGAACAAACAGAGATGGAGAGAACAGAGAAATGTTGACGGTAGACAACTTGTTTACACCCCTTACTTTCCTTTAGGACATTTGCTTATTATTTACTGAGGTGAAGTGCTTTGTCTCGGATACAAAACCAGTGATCTAAGGAAACTGCCACGCTTCATATAAATGTGCCACTTCTTCATCTCCTGCTGACAGAGGTTCCCTGTTAAAATCACTGCTCTCCACTTTGACGGTAGATATGTTAGGTTTAAGTGCACCTTTTCCCTGGTTTACATCAGTGCTGCGTGTCAGTCTTTGTGTAATCTTTGCGAGTCTTTCAACCAAAGCAATGCCAAACAAACCCAGCCAGGACTGACAGGAGCTGACGATGAGTGAGACTATGTGTACCTCTCTAGAAATGTGCTGACAATCGTAGTTTTACAAATATTTTCTTGCAAATGCTTTGTTTCATCCCCTCCAACCTCC
>JAODLC010000120.1:58346-84272 GCA_026781145.1 Hippopotamyrus pictus | reverse complement strand
GTGATTGGTTGATTAGATAATTGCATTAATGAGAAATTGAACAGGTGTTCCTAATAATCCTTTAGGTGAGTGTATGTTACCTGCTTTATTTGGAAGACCAGAAATGCAGGGTCTTTTGCGGTCACTCGGTCAGTTAATCCACATTTATCCAAACTCAGACATAACCCAGATGCTTTTGAAAAAGTAACTTTTTACTTTTTACTTAAATGCATCAACTGTGACATTGGTAAAGTTAATATATTACTTTCTGATTATGCAAACATAGTTTACGTGAATCAGTAACTAATTTAAGTCTTTGTGGGGACTCTCCATTCATTTCTATGGTGAAAAATCAAATCCTAACATGTCAACCTTAACCCCTACCCAGCCCTAACTCTAACCATAAGTAACCAAACAAAATATGAGACTTTTGACATTTTTAGTTTTTTGGTTGCATTCGCAGATCTTTGTGGGGACCTGAATACTGGTACTCACAACATCAAAATAACAATTTTTTATGACGTTATGGAGAACAATTGGTCCTCACAATGTGATGTAAACATAATCCACACACACACACACCTGTGGGAGAGGGGGTATTGATCATCGTTTGTAGTATCTGCACAAAAGGATCGATCGGTGGGCAGAATTAATTATTATTTAAAAACTTGTGGCGGACTGTGTAACAGCGGCTTTGCGTACTAAACGAGGAGTTAGAAAAATAACTCTGTGTATGTGTCTGTGTGTGTGTTTGTGAGTGTGTGTGCTTTTCTGTGTGTGTGTATCTGTGAGTGTTTGTGTCTGTGCGTGTGTATGTGTGTCTGTGACTGTCTGTCTGTGAGTGTCTTTGTGTGTGTGTCTGTGTCTGTGAGTGTCTTTGTGTGTGTCTGTGAGTGCCTGTGTCTGTGACTGTCTGTGTCTGTGAGTGTCTTTGTGTGTGTGTCTGTGTCTGTGAGTGTCTGTGTGTCTGTGTCTGTGAGTGCCTGTGCGTGTGTCTGTGTGTGTGTCTGTGAGTGTCTGTGTGTGTGTGTCTGTGAGTGTCTATGTGTGTGTTTCTGTTTGCTTGTGTGTGTGTCTGTGTGTATGTCTGTCAGTGTCTGTGTCTGTGTACTTGGATGAGTTTCACCACAGTGTAGAGCCATTGGATATATTAAGTTTTTTTGTCAGGACAACTTTGTTAATTATAACTCCTACTAAAAATCATAATTTTCAATTATAAAATGTTTGGTCTGCAGTCATTGCTTGTATAGCAGCTCGGGGCGAGACATTTAAAATATGTTGATCGCCTATAAACAAACTGCTGATTGTTGCACTCAAGCTGGACGGCTCTTGGTAATGAGCGATTGTATTTTCATCATATGTATCTTACACATATGTTCCTATGCATCTGAAAGAATGTTTCCATGATGCAATCCCTTAAAATCTTCATGCCACCCTCTTGCCACCCCATACGAAATTTTTTGTATCTGTATCTGTATTATTTAAAAATGAACATAGAAATACATTCAAAAAGTAACGCGATGCCCTGCTGACCAATCCAATTTTGATTTCCTGATACGTTCCGAAAAAAAAAATTTCCTCGGAAGTAATCAGGTAACACGGCAAGACATTGTTTATTAAAATAATTTATCTTTCTCAATAATTAATCCTATTAAGGGAAATGACAAAATATGGGTATAAATCCCAAAACCAACTAACAGACATACATACGCTGTAAAATTGGAAGGACAGGATCGTTTCAGTAAACCCTTGACATCTGAATATTACAACAGCTGTCTGAACATTTTCCAGACCATGGTATTTTAATACATCCATCTAGCCTCTTCTATATGCTGTTCTTGGTTACAGTCACAGTAACAAGGGCCTGGAGCCTTTCTTAGGCAGCACGGGGCACGAGGCTGGGATACACCCTGGACGGGATGGCAGTGCATGGCAGGGCGCATACAAAGACACACTCATGCACAGTCATACGGGGCATATGGGCAGTATAGAGACAGCAATCAGCCTAACTGCATGGCCTTAACCTGCAGGAAACTGGAATTCCCAGGGAAAATCTGTGTAGCATAAGGAAAACCTGCAAACTCTACACACACACGCATGTTCACGCATGCACACACACACACACACACACACAGACCCATGCGCACGCACGCACGCACACACACACACACACAGACACACAGGCAAGATTTAGGCCAGCAGGAGTGTGAGAAAACAATGCTACAAACTGAGCCCCTCAGTGTTTTAAGATCTAAAAAATAAAGTCTATAAATAAGAAAAACTGTAGTTCGAATTAAATATCGTTAAATATCGTTGCCGTGCACCCTCGCGACCCTGAATAGGACAATCGGATATACCAAATGGATGGACGGTTGGATGGATATTACGGAACACGTGAAAGACATATATTGTGATTCCAAAGTGAAACCACGAGATGGCGACAGAGTACTAATGATAAACCGGCGCGGTTATTTTAATTATCCAGCGCGAAATTGTATGGTATTTTGTGACATTTAATACCACTAGGTGGCGTAGCAAAGACTTGATCGATTCATCGGCTCCCATTAAATGAAGTATCACATTTCTAGGAGTTTTTTCTAAACTAATTTGTGTGACTTTACACAAATTGTTGCAGTCTGAAAATAAAAAGCAACAAAGTGAACAGATGTCTCAAAATCGCCCACAGTATGTGAAAGTGTGACCTTCCGACTGACATTTCATTCATGGTGTCTCATGCCATATGGTTCCTGGGTCAGGCTCTCGGCTCACTACGATCTGACTGGATAAGCGTTTAAAAGATGAAGAGACGCATTACTAATTAAGTGATGGATATGACTTAATATTAATATGACATCTGATACATAGTAGCAGGAATCAAATTCTCCTTATTGCAGACTGGGATGAGGTTTCCCTCAGACACTTTCTAGGTCTGTCAAGTGAAACTGTCCACGCCTCATCGACCATGTAGTGATGGCTCATGACCAGTCATGCATGTAATGACAAAGAGGCAACCAAAGCGTGCTCTCTCAGCTATCCCATCTACCGTCTCCTTCTTCTACAGTCTGCAGGGAGTGCTGAACCTGTGGCGCATCTGCTGCGCCACTCACGGCGCAATTTCTGCCATCCCTGCTGGTGGCGGGATGCAGTAGGCGTTCAGGAGGAAGGCCAGTCGAGCAGGATTGCGAAGGCCGATGCGGCAAGGAACGCTGCAGCTGGAAAGCAGGAGAGACCGTGGGGTTGGAGGATGGCTGATATTCGGCGTGTAAGGGATCTGGAGGAAGAGCGGAAGAGAGGGAGTACAGTCGGGGGCGGAGCTAGGAGTCAGGGCATGCCGCGGCTGAGCCGGGAAAAGTCACGCATGGGTGAACCTGTCAGATATTTATGTAGGACCAAGGAGGGAGTGTGTGTGCTTGTGTGGGTCAGAGAGAGAGACAGAATGGGGGCGTGGTGCAGAACTGTCTCCCACCGCACACCTGTTTGTTAGACTTCCTGCAAGAAAGCTGGCGCTCCTGCTGAAACCCAATCGCATCTCTCGCCCTCTGCCTCTCTCTCTCTCTCTCTCTCTCGTGCCAGCACGCGCGCGCGCACACACACACACACACACACACACACACACTCCCTGGACTGAGCCAACCAAACGAAATAGGGCAGGGGACCTGGCCACGGGCCGTGAGTCTTGGCTCTTGCCCCTTCAGTCGATGAGCTGGATGATGAGACTCAGTAATCACTGACTTCTTTTTCATATGAGGTCTTGTGGAAATTTCAGCAGCGACCAGCTTACTGTGTAACCGGACCTGAGAGCAAACCGCTCCCATTTCAATCCCCTTGGGAGGACACTGTTCTAGTAGCTATTCAGCAGGGTACAAAAGCCAAAATGCAACCGTATAAAACAAAAACACATCTCCATAATTCCTGACAAAGCTGTCCAAGCATGACCAGCACTGAGAAAATAAGAAGGAACATACCAGGACCCAAAAACTAAATCGACACATTAAAACCACACTCAAAGTTTGTACCCTCATTCCATAGATTTAGGCTCATAATTTTTTTTTATTAGGTTGGTGTTGCTTACTTGTTGCGATTATAGGGGTTGCTGGATTTAGTACGCCACCACTCCATTCGGGCACTGGAGGGCGATGTTGTGCAAATTTTCAGATAGAACAGTGGGTCAGCTGAGCTGAAGAGCATCAGCTCGATCTTTATTGTAACAGGAAACAAACTGATTTCGTTCAAGAAGATGTATTTTAATATTTAGCTAAAGCGTAACATCTTAGTCATTGCTTACAGGTCGTTTAAAACAAATAGTTCCACATTGCTGTGACGTCACTGTAATACAGATAAATATTGGTCATTTTACTTGCTGATGCACTGCAAATTGTACAACTCTGAGATGTACACAGCGATAAAACAAGGCTTTGTGCAACGTAACCTTTGGATTTCCCTTGTGTATCAAGGAATCGAGGAATCTGTAATCCCAGGTATCTTGCTGGTTTAGTTGCAAAGCTACTCAAAAGAGAACTGACTCACCGTGACATCGAGGCTCCGAGGGGCGGGTGGGTGGAAAGCGGAGGCGCACAAGGACACCAAAACTTGCGGTGCCGTAGAACGAGGACTGGTTGACCTGGGTAAGGATGATTACGAAGAGACGCAGCAATAGCCCTAGAGGGAAAACACTATAGACAGATTTTGTTTACCGCACTCTTACAAAGGCTTACCATTTCAAATATTTCTAATTCTGAGCTAATTTTATGTGAAAATATTTACATGATTGAGAACAAATTATTTCTGAAAAGCACTATTAATCATGATTTGGATTACATACTAACTGAACTAAGCGAATGCTTAATGAACAATCGCCTTTCTGTGGGTCGGAACACATTTTAAAAGACCAAGAGCACTTCTTAATGAAGAAGAGTCGTTACACCATCACCAGTCGTTTTCACTCTCTGCTGGCAATCAGGGTGCTGGGAGATTCCCGTCCCGGGGGCTGAGTGCAGGTATATCACCCTTTTTTGGATGAGACAGATTTGGCGGTAACGCACGAACAGCAGCTGCAGGTGCTGCAATGATTTCGAAAAATGAACGAACAGGTTGAGGACAAAATGCAACGACAAAACCGACTAAACCCATTTCACTAGTTGTGGGAACAGCTGCACACCCCGGATGACAACAGTGGATTAAAGAAAGAGGACAGCCTACCATTGAGTAGGTTATGAATTTATTTTAAGCCACACACGGTCAGAATTGAACCGAAATAGAAGATAATCCCATAAAACTATTAAAACCTGCCTTCATTTTATAGCCACACAATGGTGTTTATAATAATCATAAAAAGAAGCAACAATTTGAAGAATATCAATAAACGGCTGGTTGTCCAATTTCATTTGCATAAATGCAGGCTTGCCAAGTTTGGTCAGCTGGCTGAAGTGAGATTTTCAATTCTAAACTACTGTCTGCACACACATTTACATGCATGTAAGAGTTTTATTACCTTGTAAATAGTCTGTAGGGTTTGCAAACTGCCCCAACGCTTTTGATGTAGCTAATTTTGGGTTCATAATGGAATAATATAAATTTGCAGTAAGATTTCTTGCGTGAGCGTGAGTGTGAAAGCGTGTGTCACGCCAGAAGCGTGAGAGCTGGCAACCCTGTAAATTAATGCGCCAGATGACAAATGTTTACAGTAGGAATATTATTTTAAAATTCTAATTATGGTCTCTAGCGTAAAGCGGCAAGAATCATCTCTAATTAGTAATGAGGTTCTCCGACAGGTGCTCAGTTAGTCTAGCACAACCTGGACTCGGTTCTGGTCAATTAGGGTCAAAAGATACGGAGTCAGAGGGCGTAGACCCCACGTGCGGCTGCGCAAAGGCCGTGAGACTGGGACGTCGCCTGGCCGTAGAAGCTAAGGGCTGCTTACATGCTGCCGATTATTTATACACCCAGTCCTTTTGGAACATTGCCAGGCCAGTCGTCCGGAAGGTTACAAAAAGTTCACTACAGCATCATCTT
This sequence comes from Hippopotamyrus pictus, assembly GCA_026781145.1. NCBI lineage: Eukaryota > Metazoa > Chordata > Actinopteri > Osteoglossiformes > Mormyridae > Hippopotamyrus > Hippopotamyrus pictus. The sequence continues at coordinate 78,281 of JAODLC010000120.1, read as the reverse complement.
CTCCATCAACTCCTGCCAGCTTTGTGACAGAGATTCAAAAACTAATTTGTTTTCCGATATCTCGGCATGGACTAAATGGGCCCATTTTCTGATAGCCTATCGGTTGAAGATCACAAATTAATAATAAAAATCTATAATAGCTTTTAAAATTGATTATTTTATGATAATCTAAAATGTGCAATAAAGTCCTTCAAAATGACTATAGGCTAAAACATTCCGTTTGTCTTTATGCGACGAGAAGACCAGGTGCCCTGTAAATTCATAATTCTTAATCAAAATAAACTGTGTGTGTAAACACTCGTATTTTTATTATATATTGTGTAAAATTATTCTGTTAAATATTCAAGCTAAAGAGAGGGAAATCTGATTAAACGTGGCGTTACGAAAAGCGCCAAGGTACGCGTACAGGAAAACCAACCCGTGTTCAACTCTAAAATCTAAGAAGTGGCTCATATGTGGCTCTTAACAAGACAAGGGGGGGGGGGGAAGTCTGAAAAAAGTATTTTTAATGCGACAAGAGCACCTGGACACGCCCACACGCATGGCCATCTAACGACGTCTGCGGTCAGTGTCGCCTTTACGTACTGAACAAGCGAGGGTCTGATATTGTGAACTCTGTTGGCTTCATAAATTGACAAAAGATGTCTAGTTGTTAGAAAGATTTCTTAATTATAACTACACTTCAGCGCCCTAAGACGCTTGAGAGGGAAACAACCTGTAAGACCTGTCTTGTACACCCGGTGCCTTGCGACACCCCCTTGGCTTTCATATTGTGCCCGTGTGTGTGTATCTTCTTTTATAAGCCGTAAACTCCTAAACGATATACCAGGCAAGGCCTTTTCAGACACCGTCTAATTTAATAAATGTACGCGTGCAGCCAAATTAGTTACTGGTTGTGCCGTAACTCTGCGATGATGGGGTCCATAACAAATCACGGTCTATTTACGGGACAGTGACGTGTAACTGTCCATCTGCACAAACAGGCCTGTCCCACTGGCAAACTAGGAGTATTTTAAAGTATTTTCAGCACGGTTTAGGAGCGCTTGCTTGTTAAAATGTACAGCTGCCCCTTTAGAAAAAAAAAAAGGTTTAACGTGAAGTATTGTACAAGGGAAAACTGACAGTGGGATAATTGTTGGAGATTAAGAAAATCTCTTATAATTATTTTAAAGTTATGGGGGAAAATGTAACAATTGCTTTAGGCCATTACTACCAAAAGCAAGGGCAATTTACAAAGAAACATGTTTACCTGACAGACCAAATAAGACCGACTAAACACGGACTGCGACATAAATACGGAAACGTGAACATTATTTATCCCAGAGTGCTAGAGGCGACGGCCTTGGGCTTTTAGTAAAGTCGCATACAGCAGTTACCCCCTGACCCAAGATTTACCCCTGAAACACGGTCCAGTTTTGGCGTCGTGAGAAGAGTCAATTAACAGTTGTCAGGGAGACTGTAATTTATTCTCTGTAGAATGAAAAACGCACTTGGTGCTTTTTTATTGTGGAAATAAGCATATATTGCGGGAATCTATGAACCCCAAAGGTGTGTAGAATTGGTATAGGCTATACAAACTAGAAATAACCATTAAACGACAAGCCAGACAAATTAAGGGCAAACATGACCTGGACGGCACGCTAGGATTCCCCTCGTACAGCTAAGTCAACCATCAGCTTTCAATTAGAAAATATCATTTAACTCAAAACCACATAAATCAGTTGCATAACCAGTTTACCAAAACTACGGCGCATCTCATCCATTACTTGGTAGTTTGGATTTATTGAAATTGAAGGTTATTTTCTTGAGCTATTTCAAAAAAATTGGGACACACGAGAAGTTGACACGAGCACGGCCAGATGTATAACCGAAGATGAGACTGCTGCTTCAGCAAAGGTGTGTTTTTTCCCTTTTTTTAAACTACCACGGGTCACTTGGATCCCAAAAGAAACCAACATCACGAAGTTTTGTTTATTTTGAGGCATTTTTATATTAAAGACACGGTTCACTTGTCATCTTAAACACTTCATGGTTTTAATACAACCTGAAATTACAAAAAATAAACATATTCAGGGACCAGCCAGAAGAACAAAACGCTTAAATGACACAAGCTGAGTAATCAATAGGCCTAAGATGTTTATAAACATTAAAACATTAAAACATATTATGCCGTGGAGAGACGTGTTTATTTCACTTGATAGGCAGCCTATGTATCTCGAGTTATGCATCCAGATGAATAAATTTCAATTAGATGCATTTCAAAGTTTCATCAGACATTTACTTTATAGAAAAACGTTTGAATTATTGCTATAACAAATCACAGGCAGATTTTATTATACATATAATTCCACTAATGTATTGTTTTTTTCTGTAAGCGAAACGCTCATGGAAACTATTTTTTTTTATATATATTTAACGTGCGGTTTAGATTTAAACATTTAAACAAAAGTTAAGCGGTACAATAACGGAGATCGCTCATTATTTTTAAATAGTACGTATTCTAAGCGTTGGAAATACAGAATTAAAGTGACACTTTTACAGCACGTTTCATGTCGCAGCTTCAAATGGCCCTAGGCAGGTCCGTCGGCTGTGGTTTACTGTTGAATACCGTAATTTTATTTGACTAACAAATTTAACTTTCGTTGGATGATCATTACGTAAGTTAACTGTATTCTGAAAAATCAATAAAGATACGCGACCATGTTAACCAACAGGGGACGTATTAGGCGCGATGCAAAAATTCTACTAAATTAAAAGGTGGAGTATGACAAAAAGTACGAATGGCACAAAGGAAAAGAGCGAAAAAGCATAGGCCTACACGTGTACTTAGTATAGATGCATGATAAAAAAATTCTCACGATTATTTTTCTTTCAATTGTTCTTTCAAATCATGGAATTTTACTGGTTTTTGTATTTTATCTTACTGTCTAGTTAAAATTACCTGGGGACATCTTTAAACACAGTTGATTGCTTTCACTTTATTGAAACTTCAAAATATCAGTGGCATTTCCAGTTGATTTTTCGTGGCTAATTTCGGTGGTACCTGAAAGCCTCATCGCCATGATCATATTTTTGGCCATATCCACTTTTAATATCTGCGCACTGTTAATACATTTATAAGACACCTCCTGTTTCCACATGATTTTTATATGCAGACATGTGGCACGTGCACGCACTATTCCTAAGTGGACAGACCATGTCCTTTGAATGCGACTTAACGAAAAAAAATAGTGCACTGAGGAGTGTACAGACACGAGGAGTTAGATGAATTTAAGTCTGGTGTTAAAATCCAGTGTTGCTTGCTCAGTTCACATTTCATTTTTTGTTATTTTAGTTTTGCTCCTTTTTACGCAAGTTTCTACAAGGCACATCGGCGTATTTACTGCAATAGTAAAGAACAGAAAAATACAGGCAGTTTTTTTGTGTTGCGTTACAAGTCCAGAGTGCTATGAAACATCCTATAATCAGAAATATAATGATTCCCCGCCCCCTCAAAACTTAGGGCACGGCCGCCTGAACAAAGTTTCACCTTGTCTAGAGGAAACTGTCACGCGTATTTCAATTAAGCCTGCAAGTTTGTCACAGGTTTCGTATGTTTCCAGGGAACGCTTCCTTTATTGTTTTTCCCCTCTGACCAAAGACTGTAATTAATGCCCTGTTTACTTTAAAGCGATGGAAAAATGATTGACATCTTAGAGGCAGGGACCAATGAGAGCACAAACTTTTTTCATAGAGTAAAACGAAATAAAAACGTATTAACCACTGCAAAATTGGAAAGTAATGCAAAAGCTGAAAATTTTAATATTGGTATCCGATGGGACGCTAACATTCCTGTGGGGGGGCGTGCAATTAAATTAAAAAGCAATCTATTGTAATATAATTAGACGTTTAAATATATCGGTTTTCGATAAAATAAAAAATAGCTTCATTTAGTCTTAAAAGGCTTTGCTACCCCACCATCCTAAATTGTTTGTGTTACTACACTGTAACAAACCCCTATAAAACCCAAACATCCTTAGCAGAAAACCCATCTTAATTCATCTTCGTAAAATTGGTATTTTTCCAAGAAATCAAACCAGTACGTCTGCACCATTAACACATATAAAATTTTAAGTTGACCGAACAATATATGGTACATGCGACCGGATTAGTTGGAATATAGCCTACATGTAAACATTTAAGAAGTAAAATAAAGCAGTGAATGTGGATGGTAACCTCTCTCTCGTCAAGTACAGCGGACGATCAGAAGTGACGGTTGCAGAGGCCTTGGTGTAGAGCAGATAAGTCGTTTAAGCAGAGTGCTTTCATCACGACGGCTGGAGTCTGTAGGGCACCGCGCTTACACTCCATCTGACACCTCCGAGACAGATCAAGTAGGCCTATTACATTTATCAGTGGCTTATTTTCGCCTGTTCATAAAATTTTTCAGGAATGGCACCGTTTCTCATATTTTCCAAAAATATCTGTATCATACTTGTGGCCATTTTTTACCTTTGCGGGAAAATATTTAACGCCCAGATGCGGAGCCAATCAGTAGGCTATTTAATCTTTTTAGACTGCCGGGTTCATTGACGCTAAAGTGATTCGTGCAGAGTGTAGCCTATAGGCTATTGTAGAAAATGCAGGGTAAAGATTACAGTTAATGGTGAATTTAATTAAAAACGCAACACTCTGAATTTCACTGTTATGTAGGCTGCAGCTTTCTCTAAAAAGATGTACTTTAAAAAATCCATTTAAACAATAGTCAGCATACTAAATAACTTGCATTAACGGCGGAAGAAATAATTTTATGCGTCTGATTTACATATTTTGAAACATACGTAAGGATGATCAGAGGACGTAACGCATTAATAAAACTTTTTATTACCCGCCCGCATAAGAAGTGCGTTAAATCAGGACATCAGATATGCTCGTGTCTACAGCAGCAAAGCAGTACGTCTTTAATGGCCTCCGACCCGAGCATATGCAATTTAACTTAGGTTATCTACACTCGAGTGGCGACCTACTGAAAAAAGTCTATTCAATCCCTAACTGACAGTACTTGTATACTAGACAATGTCCCCCGTTCTTTACGGTCAGTTGGGAAAACTACATGTCTTAGGTTTCCGAATATTTTAACAACTTGCGATATTAATCTGTATAGTTGCCTCCCTGTGTTACGCTGTAGACGTGTCTGAGTAGGGCAGCCTCACTTCCCAGAGAAAGCGATGCAAACCGAAAACAACCACGAAAATGGCATCGTGTACGCTTCTACAGACGAAGACGAGGGGGAGGCTTTTCCAACTAGCAAATTCGCCATAAGGGGCAGACCTATATTCTACATCTACCAAACGCAATTCATGCAAATACAAAGCAGCCTACCCTCGTGCCACATACAGTTTAAATGACCATCACACGGAAATAAATGGATCCCCCAGAGGAAAGCCAGAGGCAGATATGTGCCGCACAAATCTACGACGACTACGGAAATATACAATTAAGACATACTTACGTGGAATTCGGGATTTGAACAACTTGAAAACTAAAACGAGCACTGCGAGCTATTAATACGAATCGACGTGGCTGCGACAGTATTTTCTTGATAACCCTCAGCAATGTGCAAATAAACTAGCAGGAAACACGAGGGAAAATGCTGGCGAGGTTTAAGTAATTAAATGTCTACAAAACTTCAGAGGCTTTCGCATAAATTGCAGTAAGCCAAGCCTAAGGGTTAAATTACTGTACGCAATTTACCCAGCTTGCCAAATTCTGTTATTCGGGGCCTAATCATGATCGTTATCATGCAAGACATATAGGTTATAAAACATTCTTCTTACAACTAAGTTAATGTTTTTCACCTAACATGTTACGGCTTTCTACGGGCGGCACACGGCATATCTACCTTTACAGACGATTGGGGTTTTACAACGAGAGACGCTATATTATTATGAAACACAATTAAACAAAAACCATATGAGATGAATGAGACACCTGATATCTTTAATGTATTCAATACTTAATTTTATTGTAAAGGGTATATGAAACTATGGCGGGATCGATTTTAATATTTTATTATTCGCAAGTTTACATGCAGTCGCTTTCCAAAATAAGATACAAATAAAAAGAAGAGATTATATTTTTATTTTAAAGACTGCTCCCCTTAACAACATATCTAATATGATACCCCATAAAAAATAAAACCGAACATGACGTGTTTGAAGATCTGCAGGGTGTCGGCTTGTGAAAAGGACTTGGGGTATACCCGACTCAGACGGATCTGTTGTAACTCTGTCCTCTAAAATAATAATTACGATGATGATGATAATAAGAATTAAGACGTTCTTGTTTTCTTCGAAATAACCTGTTATTACATTCTAATAAAATACCTTTAAACGCCTACCATGTCACCTCCCCCGTGTCGATAAAATATCCTCTAAGGATTCTGTCCGTTTACATTTTGAACATCGCTTCAGGCGTCTGTTTCAATCGATCGTCCATGTTCTCGTTAATGTCTTTTAAAAACAGTCCCTGCGTTTAAGAGCCGAGGTCGACCAGGTTGGACGACATAGGGTTCAGTATAGTGTCGTGCAAAGAGTGATGGTGGTGTACGGTGTCCGTACTGGGCACGGGAATGGCGCTGGGACCAGGGGGGGGCGCAAGGCCGTGGAGCGGCGGAAGCCCCGAGTTGGAAGTCATGAGCAAAGCCGGGCTCGACGAGGTGTGATCCGGCGTCCCAGAAGGTGTTTTGTCGTCGTCCGAACTCCCCAAGATTGTTTTATTTCCATTCATGGAAGAAGTCAATGGGTTATGGCTGTTAGTGTTTGAATTCTCGTTGTTTTCCCTGCGAAAGAGAGGAGTGTATTTAAAGGAAGGCAGAGACCGAAATTCCCTGCCCCAGACAAACGTCGCGTGTAAAGTTCACATTGTCAAATTCAGACTGTTATGTTATCATGAATTAACCTCTCAGTCCACATGTTGCATTTTGATAGTAAATTATACCAAAACGAAATATGCAAACCATGTCAGTTTACGCATGTCAGTTAACACATAACAGAACATTTAAATTATGACTCTGATTAATTATACGCTACACACTCGGAACACACAAAATGTGCACTTTATAATTACCAAATATAGGACTTAAGCTGATATACCTTTGGAAAATAACACGCCGGTTTATTTTCGGCATATCGTCAGGTACACACTATATTTTCATTTTAAAGGTATGTCTTAGGAAGTGCAACGTTCAATGACCCTTTAAGATTTTTTCTAAAACAAATTGCATTACCAAATATAGTTACTGCACAGCTTCCCCGGAAAACAGTGTCTCTGTTTATTTCGAATTAAGTACTAGATCACCATTATATGTCCACAATCGAAAAAATGGAATACAGCTTGGATATTTTCTTTTCTTTTAAGACGGCCAGTACGAATTAAACACGGGACAGTTTGGACAAAAGGCCTTCAACGATTATTACACTGATTTTCTTAGGTTAGCATGTCATATACAGGTCTTTGTAATTAAGATTTAAAACAGATAGCCTCAAAGCAACAGTACTTTAAATTACTTGTATAAAAACAATTATAAGAGCCCCTTAGGCCTACTTTTGCCTTATTTAACCGTACCTATGTGTATCTGTGAACAAGCGCACAATGAAATGTGTTACTCTTAATAAATACTTAAACCGGTATGGATCACGGCCTAAAAACGTACTGTTTTCGAATAACACTGTTCTAATTTAAATATCTTACTAAAATAAAAGGGCGAACACCAAACCTTAGCTTGTTGAAATGGAAAATCCCAAAAGGCCACAGCGATCACGTCTAAATGCGTGCGTGTATTTTAGTAAGTATAAACTGTAGTGACTCAGGGTCTTAAACTTGAAACGCAATGATTTACCGCCGTCGTTTCTGCCCGAATTAGCCGCTGCCGAGTGAAACAAGACGCCCTCCCGGGTGAACACCTGACAGGGGAGCGGTCTGGCTTTTAAATCGAACATGTAGAATTAACCAAATACTAGTCTGAAGTTTTGAAATGATTCATCAGACGTCAGTAGAATCGCTTCTTTGTGTCTCTGCACAGGTACACAAACAAGAAAGCATGACTACAAATGCAAGGGCTGTTTAAAATTAGTACAAAGTTTCGAAATTGCGGTGTTTTCTAAATTGTTAGCCTATATAAATTAACAATCGTCGTGATTTTATTTCCTCTGTATATGCATGATTGAGACACGTATTTACAAATTGGTTGTAGTTAGCCTAAAGCAAAAGGTAATACACATTTTTTTCCTTCACAGTAAAACACAAACACGGACTAATTCCGTACTATTCCAACGTACCGGTTTGCACAACGAAAATTATTCCGATTAGGTAGAAAACAGCCTATATGGCAGAATTTATTTTGCAGGGGAAAAGGATCGGATTCCCTTTTCCATTTTTTTTTGTCTTACTCCAAGATTCTGGAAAACATATTGTTTTCCGTGCAACATAAAACGGGAGACATATTTTATATGTGACTACGAAGCAAAATTGTACTTTAGAAACAGGAAAACGTTCGAGTGCTGCTGTAGTGCGAGCAAACTTCCATTAACACGTACCTTTCCTTTGCCTCTGCTGCACGGTCCCTTTGCCGTCTGTTTTTGAACCAGTTGCTGACTTGGGTGGTTGTCAGTCCTGTGGCTTCGGCCAGCTCCCGCTTCTCTCGCGGGGAAGGGTACGGGTTGTGGGTATACCACTCCCTCAGAACACTCCGGCTCTTCTCCTTAAAGCAATAACTTGTCTCTTCGCCGTCCCAGATCGACCGGGGCAGGGGGAACTTTCTGCGGACACGGTACTTTCCCACAGCCCCGAGAGGGCGTCCTCTCAGCTTCTCCGCTTCGATGTAGTGCGCTTTGAGCCACAGCTGCTGCAGCTTGGGATGGTTGTGCGGAGAAAACTGGTGGCTCTCGAGGATTTTATACAGTTCTCTGAAATTGCCCCTGTGAAAAGCCACCACCGCCTTGGCTTTGAGAACGCTCTCGTTCTTGTGGAGGTGCTCGCAGGCAGGTAAAGACCACAAAAAGCGACCGAGACGTTCAATGTTGCCCCCTTGTTGGAGAACTTCACAGACGCACGCAACTTGCTCCTGCGTAAAACCAAATGTTGGAAGCATAGACATGATTTTCTAGTCAATAAAGCACGGATTAATTTTCCTATTACTTTTCGCTTAAACTAAGACATGAAAGAATCCCGGACACTGTAAGTCCCTCTGAGCATGAACGGTGTCTCAAAATTGCAAAGATAAAATCCAGTCTGAGTGCAAAAAGAAAGTTTGTTTAGTCCTGTTCAGTAATATACTGCGCATAAGGCAATCCAGTGAAGCTGCTGTGAAACAAAGTTTTTACTCCTTCCAGAGTCGATCAGCACCTTTTCTATGCCGTTTCAACATAACGTACTCTTAAAAAGTAGACTCGTTCGCGTGTTTTAATAATATTATTCTAAGCTGGCAAGAAAAGAGATTATGTGAACTGTGATTGGTTGGTTATCTGACCCGGGGATGGTGAGGATAAGACAATAGTTTTAGTCAAATTATTTGCCATGGTTACGCTGTCATTCAAAGTAACCCGATATGCTTTGAGGTGGCTCCCTGGCTCCGTTGACAGATTGTTCCCTCCATTTCCAGCCCGCCTACCGATTGAAATATTACTTAGATTTTTTACCCTTCTGTTATAGATTTTGCCCCCTTTGCTTTGACAGACATTCGGAGCAGCCAAACAGCGCCGAGCTACTTTGCTGCGATCTTTCTGCTGTGTGGAGGATGGCGCCAGAGCTCAGTGTACTGGCTCGGTGTGCGCGTTCAAACATGACGCTAAGTCTCCTTTCACTCGTAATAATCTACCTACCTAACATTCAACAGAGAGCAACGTCCATATTCACATTAACAATCCACTTTTTTACATCACGAATGAATTTATTACTTTATTGCAATCGTGCATTTATTCGGATACAATGTAGCCTAATGTTTAAATTAAATATTTGCGGTCCCAGTTCACAGCTTATACGGTACTTGCTCAATTGTGTGGTCTCCCTTTCTTCATTACCAATTTACGCTTAACAATAAAGTGAGATTTACACCGTATGATTATCCAGGGTGTTGAAAGTATGGTCATTAACAAGTCGCATTACAATCAGGACATAAAACCGTATGACTAACCCGTACAGGCATTAAAAACAGACAAGGTTCTTATCAATGAATAAATGCATGCGTGAATACGCGCACTGATAGCCTGAACGGTAACCTTATTCCCTTTTCCCGTGGATTATTTCAAAACATGTTCAGAAAAAGACGGAGCGTCGCAAGCACGCACAAAGAAAGCGGTCGGAAGGCTGAAGTTTTGCAAAAACTTGGTTTAAATAAAGAAGGCGATATGGGGATCGGCGTTGTCAAAACTGACGTCGGATAAACGCGTGGGGCCAACAGCAGTTTCATCGATTCTCATCTGAAAACTCACTTTTACTTGTCATCCCGGTAAGGCAACGTTATTCAGGAATTGATATTTTACATGTGTACTTGGTATAGTTAAATTAAAATTTCTGAATCAAAAGTGGATAGCATTATTGGTGATATTTAATTGGCATTGTTTTGCAATCGATGTCTGTTTAATAGCCGATGCGTTTTTTTTGTTTACTGCGGAATGATCATGTTGGTCGAGCGGTTTATGCTTCATGATACTTTGTTAAAGCACTTCCCTGAATGTCATTTATGGGCTATTTACTACTGATTGATTTTCCCGCAACAGTTGTCTACAAACTTTTGATTATTAATATTCCACCGTAAACATCATATAAAAACGAGAAAACGTGTGTCACGTTCTTCCACTCTAACAAGCACGAACTAAGTCTATAGCACTTAAGTGATGCCACGGTCAACAGGACCGCATTATGTACGATATTAAAAAGCCACTGTTTTGGACAGCGATGCATTACGGCCGGAGATATAATTTTGCGTTTTGACTTGAATTTCCGTATTAGCCAGACTACGTTGATTCTAGGCGATCTGATTTAACCTGTAGCCGGGGATCAGGAGACAGCTGCTCCACTGGTTTTCGCCCTAAGGGAGACTCACGACCTTCCGCACACGTCTTCGGTACTCACTGCCTACAGTCAATCAGCTGGCCTCTCAAAAACACTTCTGTTTACATGCGTCTATTTCCAAAAGACTACGGTAATATCCCGAATACCAGCCGTCCTGCTTTTATACACACTCCCCCCACTTAGACCCGTCATGTGTATAAGAGAAGACTATTAATATAATTAGGATCAACGGCTACTTAAAATTTTATTGCTATTGACTTTAGCTTGTATAAAATAACGACCTTTAGGACCAAATACCTCCCAGAAAAAGGATAACAAAACAGCATGTACCGTAGGCTGATTCTCAAACATAAATTTTAGTTCAGAAAGTGTGAATTTTTATACCCCACAGAACTGATACTTTAACTCCATCAACGACATCTCTGAATACTCAGAACAGAATATCATGTTGAACTACACATTTAAATTTCTTTTCGAGCGGTCAAGATTGCCTATACCGTAATGAGTTATGCGTAATTATATAAATTAGGTTTATTATAATCCTATAAATTTGGAGTAACATAATTTAATTTGTTAATACTACTGTAATACGTATATAGCCTACACTGGAAAAATTCTTAAAACAATATTCAAACGCATTATTACAGTTAAACTAAGGGCCCAATACAGCGTGGTATTAATTTCAGAACTATTGTTATTATTTAAATATTTGTACTTCAAATAAGCAGAATAGCAAATAAAACTTTTTTTCCCAAGCTACGGCCGCAATGCAATGCCCAGGTTCCATTCTGTCAATTAAACAAATAATCCTGTAAGGGGACCCTAATCCGTCCCTATGTCGTGATATCAATAGGAGAGAAAACGGGTGTTTACAGTTTAATAAAAATGACTCGGGTTTCGCCTTAAGCGAGCAGAATGGTGCTCGGGTATTATCTTGTCTCGCGCTAATCGCTAGGGGACCAGACAGGAGAAATTGATATTCATAGAAAACAATTATTCTATTTAATCTCATAAACGTGCATGAATATATGAAAAAATTATTACTTCGCGATATTAATCTTAATGAATTACGGTCTTTAACATGTTTAGGCGTTTATTAAATTTTGCTACTCTGAAATGAATTATTATAATTTATTCAAGCCAGGTTATTAATTATTATATACGGTGCATGATATTCGTTGTTGAATATCTCCACTTGATCGGTTTATGGAGCTGCTCAATTTGTGCAAGCGGTAAAAGCAATAAGCACACGTTTTAAGAATGAGCTCTTGAAAACTGTTTGACAGACTGATCACTTAGGGGCGGCTTTTAAATTCGCTTATCTGCCTCTGCAATCTTAAAGAAACAGCAAATGGTGTTCTTTTTGAACACACACATAGTTCCTAAAATGTGTATGATAAATATTCCTGAGCCACTAACAATAATCTCCTATTGGGGACTTATTAACAAGCTCTTTATTAGATTTAATCTTATATAGCCTACACATGCACACTCTTCGTGTATTTTTTAACAAGGGTTTTTGTAGATTACGGTTTTAAAGGGTTACCCTGTTTTACAAAAGCTTCAATTCTGAAGCTACGACTTATTTACAATAGTTGTATTTAGGTTTGCAGTCTTTAACATTATTTAATCTGCAACTGATACGCCTAGCACAATAATTATTTGCATATATTATTGGAAAAACACCTGAAGATCAAAACCATCAGAAGATGGCTAACGTTTAATTTTTGTTTTGCACGGTAATCGTTGCATGGTATCCGACGAATTAAATCCTACAGTTTAGGCTATAAACACACGTATTTAGTGATGACTGTGTATAAATCCTCTTACGGTGTTTTAGTGATAAATTCCTAATGACCGGCGACCACACTGGCCGTCGCGCCATGTAAGCTGGGAGAGTCACAATAGCGTGGCTATCAGACTCAATCTGTCTCAAAAGACAGGGAGACCCCGGCAGTGACGGGGCGAATCAGGGTACCAGCTCTGCTCTGACAGTGTTTGTAAACCTCTTGTTTCCACTGATCATTTTGATCAGAGCTTCGCCAGGCCCGCGTGGCTCTCCCGAGCGATGATTATTACAATACTGATGAATGGGGATCGCGTTGCCTCTAATAGCTGGACGCTATTTTCACAACCTCCCGCCGCTTACCAGAGAGCTGGCTGCCGCGACCTCCACTAATTGGACTGATTACTGCAAGATGTTTCGGGGAGCGCATGGTGGTTGCAGAAGGGGTCTCTCGGTGGGCCTACTCCGAAGATGGGTCTGATCTCTTAAAGTCGGGGAAATACGGCAGAATAATCAGAGCGCCTGTACACGTGTTTTACTTAAAGTGAACTAAATGAACTGCTGAATGTGTCCATTAAATTATCGTATTTTGTTGTTCATCTCCGAATTAACCATCACAGCAAAATGGAAACAAGTGAATAAGCAGTCAATTAATTCTCTGAGTGTACATACCATAAGCAATACAGTAAGATGACTTCACCTATTATTAGAATTAAAGGTTTCCCTTTATCCTTTTTATTGGCTTTTAATGATGAAAATTTAATCATGTGCGACCATGCACATAAGGGCAAATAGACAGAAAAATACAGATAAATGGGCTACCGAAGAGTAACAATTTACAGAGACGTCACACAACCGCTCGGTTAAACACGTGTATTAAGACGATTACGCATTAATTTACATATCCTTGGCGCCTACAATAAAATTCTCAATTATAGCGCTGTAATTTTTCAGCCTTGTGGATGGCTGGGCTACCAAAAATGCATCAGATGGATTCCTTGACCCCCAGCGGCTGAAAGAGCAACAAGGTATTCACCTGCATATGAAAAGTCGAACAAGCTCTCCATGAATGTTGTTATTGTATCGGATAAGCACGGTTAACAAGCTACTGACTAGGCTACACTAATGATGATTAATCCATTAACTAATTTATTCTTAAATAATTGAATATATGATTTACTACATCATATATGCCATGAGCGAAATTTAAACGTATGTTCCTTCGCCACTTATGGGTTTACTGTTATGGTTGAGACTGGGTAACAACCATGTCCCAAGAGATAGATTGAGCGTGATATTGCGCATATCTGTGTCTTGTCAAAAGAATATATGACGACGTGGCAACCAAAGGAGCCAACATGGACTATAATTACTAAAATGCACACATTTGCTGCTTTCTAGTGATTGTGTTTTGTAAAATAAACACAAAAGTCTATTACCCGAGTAATTCCTTCAATAACATAAAGAAAACGTTGCATACTAAGAGCCATAGTTTAAAAAAACTTTACATTATAGCTCGTCTGCAAAAATGCAAACAATGCACACGAAGACCTCGAGAACGGTATAATAACCAAACGAAACCGAAATTCCGATTTAAAATTAAATCAATGCCTTGAAAAACCAGTTGAACGACGGCGACTTATTAATTTCCGTCAACTACAGAAAGTTGCTACAATTAGAGAACCAAATACTACAAACGTTAGCCAATGAATTGCACGCACTAGTCGATGTAGAGGCCAGTGGTAAAGCACAAATAATTCCCGAAACCGTTATTGCATAAGTATTACAGCGGGTCCTTATTTATGCCGTTATTCGGTACCGTTAAGGTACCATCCATAACGTCCGTATAACACCTCGCAGCCGTGATGCTTTTGCAGTGAAAGGGCCGAATCTTTAAGACTACGGTTAATATGAAACATTTTTCAGTCGATACTATAATTTATTGTGGTTGTAATTCAATGTCATTTAAAGACTATAACCCAGACGAACGTAGTCCTAAATATTCCAGATAATATTTACTTTAATGAAATGAATTTACAATAGTTCAAAGGTTGTGATTATCGTATATGGTATACAAAATTGCTATAGTGTTGCCTAGTGACAATGCACATAATCATCGTTATTATTATTATTATTATTGTTATTATTAATAATAAATAATAATAATAATAATAATAATCAGTCCAGTCATCTACATTTATATAATCAGGATGTTAAAAATCTTTCTGGTTAATAAAATTAAATTCAGGTATTCACCTGCATATGAAAAGTCGAACAAACTCTCCACGAATGTTGTAATTGTATCGGATAAGCACGGTTAACAAACAACGAATTAGACCAAAGAAAAGCTTTTTACTCGTATATACATTCACCAATTTAATTGTTTAATGCATTTCCTGTTATCTATCCGTATAGTTAACAAAACATGCAGCTAAAATATTTATGTGCCCCTGTTCTACATTCAATAAAATGAGAAAACTAAAAGCAAAAATGTATTAATCATAATAGATTACCAGTGTCTATGTAACCTAAATAGCACTACAACTGTCCACGTTACACGAAAGCAACTCCTCTATCTACACTTTAAGCTGGGTTGTACACTGGGGAAAGCGATATGAATTATTTAGCTGATGAGGGGTACTAATCTTAAATTCATTTTAGGCCCTAATTGTAAAAGTTATATAATAATGTTTTTCCCCTAAATCAGAAGGTAGATAGTTAGGCCTAGTGGTTATACTGTGAATAAGAGCGCTGTAAATTCTTAACCAATGCCCAATTCATATAGGCAAGGCATTAACAAACTTTCCGACTACTCTGATGACTGGCATGAAAAAAAGGCTGGGAGACTTTGGCTGGGACCTCAAGGGAGAGCAGGACTGGCACACAAGGCGGCGGTCCTGTTTTTACTTCAGGCTTCGGCGCAAACGTACTGGCTTCTCGTTAACACCCTGCCGTGCCGTCTCAAATATTGCCCAGGGACCAATGCACTTTCGTAGTGACGGATCGGATGTCGTTGAAAGAAAAAAGTAAACACACAACAGTTAAAATAGAATGCCCATTGAGTGGGCATTTTACGGCGATCATCTCGGGGGATTTGTAAATGAAGATTTATAAGCGCCGGGGCACATTACGCATTAAGAAGTCGTTTCATGGGTGTAAAACGGGCTGCTTGACGTGCGCTTCTTTCGCAGTTCATCTGTTATTTGTCGTCTGCAAGCGCCGTTTATTCAAAGGGTTTGCGTAAGTTCAACGCTATCAAACAGGCAAACAGGGAGCATAATTATGGATGGATAAACGTTTAAATGACAGGCTGTCTGTCTCTGAAATGGCCACCCAAACTGGTTTAGATGATCAAAGAATAGAATCAATTTAGAGTATTCTGGATTCAGTTTTTTTTTTTTTACTTATTAAAACTTTTTTTCCGCTAAATTGGTTGAAGTTTGAAGATATTTTTTAGCTCCAAAACATCTTAAAATATACTCCTAGAAGTATATTGTTCAGTCTGCATGGATAACTGTACGATGAGCTAATTTTCCTACATAAATCAGCTGTACCAGAGTAATGAAAGACAGAGCTCCAGCAGAACATCTGACTATGGGAGAATACAATCTATGGATGCTACCATGTTAAGTATGTTCAAAATTTGTATTAAATTGACTCTAAGCCCAATAACATTGCTTTACAACAAACTGATGACCTATGAATCACGTCAATATCAGAATAAGAGCATGTAGTTTTGCCAAGATGACAAGGGATTTAAAAAATGTTTTCACTAAAAAATTAACTATAAAGTAAGCAGGAAATGGTTCCAGTCAGCATAAGGCCTTTGCACACTGTCTAAACTGCATGCTGATACAAGTCCCAGAGATTAATTACATGGCCTTTGTAAACACAGAATTAAAGATTTGACAGAGCTAGCTGCTGTGTTTACTTTACTAAATGAATTATACAGAAATTATTCATCAGGCATTTCCAAAGCTGGGGCTGAGAGACTGATAAGGCCCCAGTAATATATAAGGCGATTAAATACTTCAGAACAAGTCCCGAAATATGCTCCTTTATAAATCTGACAGACTTGCCCATTTTATGGAGGGGGAGGTAATGACATACTAATGATGTAGGAACACTTTTTCAGCATACGTGAGATATCTTACATGTGGGAAAAACACAGTTTTCTAGATGAAGGGCTCACACCTCGAGGAGCTCGGTGGGTCTATTGAGCTGGACGACAAACAGCAGAGCACTCCAGGGGGGACAAAGTGCTGATTCTGCTCTTTGCAGAGGATGTTTCAGTCATAGGAGATGGACTGGTCTACCTACCCTGGTCAGATCACGTTTGGATTTAAGCAAACATCCAGTTTTCTCTTAAAGAAAAGTTTTTCGCCAGCGGGCTCGTCTAAGTGCCTCCGGGTGAACTTTGTAGCAGAGAATTGGGAATTCCTGAATCCATGGTAACGTGGAGGAAGCCCGGGTCCTCCAGGCTGCGAGGTTGCGGAAAGCCTTTTCGCTACCCGCCTTCCAGGCACGTTTAATTCCCCAATAGGGCACTATGGTTCCCTGCTTGGTTCATCAGCTTCCCGTAAATTCGGCAGCAGTGACACAAGTGGGGAAGTGTCCATCAATCCGACCCTCAGGATTTAGATCCAAGGTCTATTTTTGGTTATTTCTCATTTACAAACTTCCAACCTTCTTCTAGCTCATAAATAAAGATGGCAAAGGTGTTTATTACAATTACGGTTGGCCTGCTGAGTGTCATCTATGATTGGGCCAAGGATCCAACATGCCAGCCTGGTTGGAAAAGGGCGCCAATGGACCACAGGGACTTTCAGAGGAACGGGTCAATTTAAAAACTAGGTCTGCAGCCGAGTACAATTATTATTACAATGGATCTGGGCCATTCTGGGAACACATACACTATTGTGATGTTTGCCCACATCCTGGAACTACAGGTTATACAGACCCTGTAGCCAGAAGCTGGCCAGTTTATATGTTTGCAGGCTAATTTCCACCTGGAGAGGGAGCTTCCAGCCATTTGATGTGTGACTAGGCAAGCTGTGTACTTCTACAGAGCCTAGGACATTTCCAGCAACCACTGGGTATCTGTACAACTTGTATGGTTAATTTTTATCGGGGGGGGGGGGGGGGTTGTCTCCTTTATATGAAGTCTCAGTTTATAGAAAAGCAACAGGCCACTTCATGCATTTTTCCTTCATTATCTCCATTAGTGGCTTTGGAGATTATATGTCTGATAAAGGTTTTTATTAAAGCGACCCAAAAAATTAGTTATGTGCTAACACTGAATCTGTGCCCCTTTCTGTAGCCAGGGATTTTACTGCTCTTTGTGGTTCTGCTTGAAACAGGAAGGTCACGGCGTGTCACCAGCCACATGGTCTGTAAATATTTCCTCGATACAGTCAGCCGTGGCAGTATGGAGTTAAAATCCGGGGGGCAACCCAGACGTTCGCTATTTAAGCCGGCTTGGCTGAACTCGGACAAAGTTCAGGGAGGACCGTGGTTTATAACTGTGTCGTAACCCCGTTAATACATGCATTTTACTGATGCGTGTTCCGGAGTTTTAATACAGACAGCTCGTCGGCGGAAATTAAGGGAACTTTTAACGCAATGATGCGTGAACTGCATTAATCTCCCTAATCAGACCTGACACACAGATGGCTTGTCATTAATACACCTCTCTGTAACATTTGTCACTTAAGATGTACTTAAGCTTGACTTCATTAAGACCTTGATGGTAATGGATTTGCAGAACACTTAGCGCTATAACCGAAAATTAGAATCACATCCGTTTCATATGCCAAATCGACAATCCTGATCCCGTCTTTCAGCTATTCACAGTGAATCTCCATTTCAGAAGATAATCGTTTCATTTGTGTAGCTTTTCTTATTCGGAAATGTGATACAGTGATCGACAGTCGAAATGCCAAATTGGACGGGATCATAAAATCAGCTGGTCCGGCAAGTATTTGAGAATTCTGATAAACGAACGGAGGCAAGCCAAACCACAGGCTGCAGAGATTAAGTAAGAAACATTAGCCCAGTAAGAAGAGATGGGCACATTCTCTGCGGCCGGATTGAGTTACTTCATTGTTTTTAATACACCAAGCCAGCCTAATTAAGTGCTTGGGAAATTCAAACTTTTTTTTCCCCCCTGCTCTCTTCCAGGAGGCTACCAATTACAATCAGTTTGGATATGCAACCACATTAATTTACTGGGAAGGGGGGTGACTGAGATACATACAGGACAAAATGGATACAGGCAGAGAGCACGTGCAGCAAAACAACTATTACTGACATTTCATAGCTATGCATGTATCAAACAACTGATTTTGCAAACTGAGGCAAAACCTAACCTTCACATGCTTTGAGAATACTCGAGCTGCAATATTCAGGCTCCCCCCCCCCGTTTCTCTGATGAATGAAACATTCTGGTCAGGAAATCATCTGCTGGGATGCGGCATTGTCAATTACCAAGGCGTGCACGCAAAGCATGAAGAGACTCCACGGGCATCCAGAGTCTCCCTGTGGTGATGGGATCTTCGTGGGCCACTTACAAACAGCCCTAATTCCCAGCCTGCTGGCCACCCACACATATAATTGTGTACACGCTGGCGATAATCAGCCACACGTGTCCGTCGCAGGAAACCTGTGCGGCAGACAGTCCGTTGCCTTCCTATTCATAACCTCTTCCATAAAAGTGGACCTGCCTTTCAGTGCAGCTGTTCCAATCATCCTACTGAAACCAGTACTGCTGATTAAGTCGTCGCAAAAAGTTAAAGTGTTGACAGGCATATGTATCTCCCCCCGCCCCCCAATCTGGCCGGCCAGAGATGTTCCCGACTGCAGAAGCGGACATCAAAGGAGTTGGCCATCCTCGCCGTTCATTAGACTCAACCACCAGATGGCTAATTGACTAACTAGACCCGAGATTTCGAGATCAAGCCGGCAGCCATTTTCTGCCCCGGGCTTTAGATTAGTGTCAGGTACGTATTAAAATCGGCAGAATCACAGCCCCCTCCGCATTATTGGTGCAGCCACATTGAATAATGACAACCCTCTCCCCTCAAATTGGCGGGACATCA
>JAODLC010000120.1:20847-46796 GCA_026781145.1 Hippopotamyrus pictus | reverse complement strand
AGACTACCAACCAGGTTCAGACTGCCTCCTGTGTGTGTCTGTAGGCGGGGGGGGGCACAAGGACCTTAGCTCACACCCAGCTCCAATTTTCAGATTTCCTGCCAAGTGACAATTACACAGGTTTGTTATTACCCCCTCCCCCCCATAAAGGCCATGAACCACCACCCCCCCAGCCGAATCTCTCTTTTCAGATCACCTGTTCCTCCCTACCACCCCTTTAAGCATGTTTACCTGCCTCCTTCCTGGGTAAAAGACATGGGGGCACAAGCGAGGAAAGCACACAGGAAGTGCTCACGATGCAGACGGAGAGGATTCATGTGAAAACTTAATGCGCCTGCTTGTTGGACATTAAGCGTTTAAACATGCACACAAGAGAGGCTCCATCCGCCCAGTGAAGCCACTGTGAGCGTGGGAGTATAAATGGGCTGATGTGCCCCTTCCAGCCTACGTTCGTGCCAATCTGCCAGCGTAAAGGTCAAAGAGGGGAGGCGTCGGCCGCAAGTTTACAACAGATTTTTTTCTTTTTTTATTCTGTACAACGAGTATAGCTCAGGAAAGCCCCGGAATGCAGGCCAGACTTTTACCATCGTCTAATTCAAACCTGTCACCATTTCACAGCACGAGTATTTATACTCACAAATGAAAACAAATTTCACCCAAATGTGGTCCGTGGGGTCTGCGAGCCAACGACACACTCATCTTCTCAACCGGCCTTAAATTACCTGAACAATTCAAAGCAGACGGGCTTGTCCATGTCTAAGCATTCCCTTAAAGTGTTAGAAGAGAGAGAGGAAAAAAGGGCAAAGATGTTTTAATAAGCAAATAATGCCCCACCCTTTCCCAGCTGGCTGCAAATACTCCAAGATAATTTATACCGGGAGACGATCGTCTTGGAAGTGTAACCACGAGCGGCGAATCCGAAAAAAGTACAACAGGAAAACGAATACTCGCCCGGCAGGGTCGACAACGCTGCTACATGATTAATGAGAGGGGGAAATGGGGTCATGTTTTATAAAGAAAATGTGTGTTTAAACCCAAAACCGGTGCCTATCAGCAGCTTAATGCATCAGCTATCGACTGGATACTTGAGCCCGGTCGACTGTTAACAGAATCGATGCACCACTGAAACATTCATCACCAGAGTGGGGAGCTCTGGGCAAAAAGCACAAGCTTGGTCTGCACACTGCACTCATCTATCTACTGTAAGGTATAACAGTATGTTGTACAGGGATCCAGAAAAGCTTATGTATGCATGCATATGGACAATTTACTTTACGGTTATCTTACGGTAATCTTTTCTTGATCTCTGTGGTATATAAGAGTCTACCAGGAATCATTAACGCGTTGGTACATGGACAAATGTGTCTATGGCTGTTTTATTATACGGTCTCTATGGTAAAAATTGCAATTCGATCATAATGTCCGTCAGAATGCACCATGGCGTCGACCCCTGGTATATACACACACACTGTTCATTAATGAAACATACTTTAATTACGGTATACAGTATATCAATAGCAATGCATACAACAATAATAAATGACATTTGACTACACAGCTGAGACTTCTACCTATAGTGAATCGGTGACTCAAATGACTCAGAAAGAAGTATGTTGTCAAAGGTACGCAAGTGTGAAACCCTCCTTTGTTGTAACCAGAAGCATCTCAGTTCACAAATACCACTCCAAATCACCACCCTCACTGCCGCAATAAACAGACAAATAAATAGATAGATAAATAATGCATGTGATGTTCCGCTGTTGTCGTACCTGCTGTCTACTTTGTGATTTGTACGTAGTTCTAAGGGCTAATATACACTAAACTTTATGGTCATTTCAAATATTATATGCAGATACTGGAATTCACCATACCTTGTGTTCTATTCATTGTCTACTGCCCTTCTATCAAATACTTCAAATCGCAGGCCAAAGTAAGGACGATTAGGGTATCTGGTCAAACTTAAACAGACCTGATACAGAACATAGTACAAAGATTTTGAGAAATTCTTCATTTTAGATTAGCGGTTTGTTTCTTGCGCTAAAATAAGGCTCCATAGGTGATATGTGTATATCACTTGTGTAAGCATGGTGAGAAAATTATGGAGGAAAAAACTGAAGCAGTCTACTTAACTTGGTTATAAAAATAAACCAACATCACACGTCAAAATGATCAATGCTACGGGCTAGAGGTTCCCAACCTTTTGTCGTCTGCGGTCGCACTGTCCGAGACAAAGTAAAGTCAGTAGCTGTATAAGTAGGGCCTCTACTTGTAGGGCTTCTGCAGAACCAGCATAGAACAGTTTCAGGATGTAGAACGCCTCTAGAAATACTCGTGCCCTCTGCTGTCCCAGCAAAGAACAGCCATGCGCAGCGGTGCCGCTAGAGACTTCGGGCCCCATGAAAGTATATCATATTGGGCCCCCACCCAGGCCAAACATGTTCTAAATTTTTAGGGCCCCATCACTCAGGGGCCCTTGGAATCACCGTAACTTCCCCCACTTCATGGCACCCCCGGCTAAGCAGTGTGGGGTGCTGACTTGCCAGCCAATTTCACGTTGCCTGAGACGGAAGCGCTGAGTGTTTGCAATGAATGTGGAGGGAAATAGTGTGAAGGATGCCAGTGTAAGCAAAAAAAAAAATGTAAGTAATAGTAACAAGGAGATGACCATTACAAAATATTCAGAGATTAATCAATTATTAATCGCATATACAAGCATGTTGCAATAATACTGAAAGGATTTTAAAGTCTATATATTTAGTATAGAAATCAAATTTTATTAACAACCTTTGCTCATACTATTCTACCATTGGGGAATCAATATTAATGCAGTATAAAAGTCAACATGTTTAAAGAAACAATACATTATGACTTCAAAGCACCCGTTTTAAAGATATTTGATTATATAAAAATTACTATTATTGCATTACAACAAAATATCTAAGAATATTAAACAATGACCAATTATTTCTTCACTGATCGTTTGCAGATTTATTTTGGCATTGACTGCAGAAGTCATGGTTAGATAGACGGGCTAAGGCTGGCTCTCACACTGGTGGACACAGCTGCCACTCTTCTATGAAGGCTTTACACAAGATTTTGGGGTGTGTCTGTGGGAATTTTTGCGCCCATTCATGCAGAACAACATTTGTGAGATCAGGGACCAATGATGGACGTGAAGGTATGATTCGCAATCTCCGCTCTAGTTCATGCTAAAGCTGTTCGATAAGGTTGTGGTCAAGGCTCTGTGTGGGCCAGTCAAGTTCTTCAACGCCAAATTCACTCAACCACATCTTTATCAACCTTGCTTTGAGCACTGGGGCACAGTCATGCTGAAGCAGGAAAGGACCTTCCTCAATCTGTTGGAAGCATAGAATTGTCCAAAATGTCTTGGTATGCTGAAGCATAAGGTGCTTTCGTCCCGAAGTTCCGGAACCTGGTGCCAGTTTACAAGTTCCTGGACTGTCCAAACCAGGGACTTTTATTGCCCCTGGCCACATTCATGTGTCGCTTTCACACCACACAACATGGGAGACACAAAAAACTCATAGGTTATATGTCACACTAAATTTTATACAAAACATCACAGCCACACCAAAACAATGGAGGACAAACAAGTAATTTTGTTTGTTATTTGTTAACTATTGCAATCATATGAGCCGCGACATGATTATGATTCTTATTAAATCTAGCCAGAAGATCAATCTTTCTTTTTCACTCAGAATAAAAAACGATGTGATATTATCCCGGTAGTAAAGTGCTGGCAAGTTTCACCACTGGCACCAGCGATATTAGACAAAAGCATACTTGTTATCAATCAAATTTTCCAATGCAGAAAAATGGAGCAAAAAATATATTAATTGATGCATCAAATGTAATTAAGGTACAAAAATAATTCCATCTACTCAATTATTGCTCCGTCGCATCTATATCCGTTTCTTGCACTTCCGTGTAACTTTCAAAGTTAGTATCGGTGCTTGTGGTCAACCAATCAGCAAGCTATTGGTGTATGCACCTCCCTTGTAATTCGTGTACGAATGAAAAGTATCAAGTCTGAAGTAGGCACTTAAAAAGGGTTCTGGAACTGCCTCAGAGGAACTATAACTGGGTCGAGTTCCGGCGTTGTGAACACGACAAATGTCCGTATTACCAGAAAAAGTTTCTGGTTCCAGAAAAAAACCTATAAACAGTGCCCTTGACTGGAACTAAGGGGTCTAGCCCAACTCCTGAAAAACAGCCCCATACCATTATCCCTACTCCACAAAATTTTACAGTTAGCACAATGCAGTCAGGCAGGTAACGTCCTCCTGGCATCTGCCAAACCCAGGCACGTCCATCAGACTGCCACACAGAGAAGCTCCAGAGTCCAGTGGCGGCGTGCTTTACATCACTCCATCTGACGCTTGGCATTGCGCTTGGTGACGTGAGGCTTGCATGCAGCTGCTCGGCCATGGAAGCCCATTCCGTGAAGCACCCAGCACACGGTTTTTATGCTGGTGTTAATGCCAGGGAAAGTTTGGAACTCTGCAGTTACTGAGTCAACAGAGCATTGGCGACTCTCACACACTATGCGCCTCAGCACCCAGCTACCCCGCTCTGTTAGTTCATGTGGTCTGTCACTTTGTGACTGAGTTTCTGTTGTTCATAAATGCTTCCAATTTGCGATAATTCCACTTACAGTCGAGTGTGGAATATCTAGCAGGGAAATTTCATGAGCTGGCAAAGGGGGAATCCTATGACAGTACCACACTTGAAATCACTGAGCTCTTAAGGACGATCCATTGTTTCACAAATGTTTGTAAACCTGACTGCATGGCTAGGTGCCAGCCCCCAGTGTAGCGGGGGTTGAGAACCCCTACTGTAAAGGGTACGCCTATGCCTAAGCCATAAGAAACATGATGAAGTGCTCAAATAGAGGCCCCTCCAGTGGAGAAAATGTGATGCAGTGCCAAATAAGGTGCCCTTACCATTTGGTAAACCTGAGGTGCCCCCACAGGTGCCTTCTGGTTAAGTTAACTCTAGCTTGCCCCTCCTTGGGATAGCACCCCACTACAGGGGCATTGCTAAAGATTTTGTGCCCCAAGAAAGTATATCATGTTGGGCCCCCCAGTCCAGACCCATACAGTTATTTTCCAATTTTTTTCAGGGCCCCCGGCACTCAGGAGCCCTTGGAATCATCCTTTCTCCCACTCACCTCCACCCCCCATATATAGCAGACCATTCTACTGGGGGGAGGGGGTTGTACGTCATGCAGTAGGTGTCCTTTTTATTTTTTTTGTCTCTCTCCTTCAAATAGTCTGAATCCACCACAGGGCCCTGGATAAAAATTGCCTGAAGCAGCAGATTAGTTATGATTATTAAGCGAGTAATTCAATCACTCTGACTTCCAATCAAAAACATAACAAGCGTTTAAAAAAAAAAAAAAAAAAAAAAAAAGATATTTGGTCCAAACAGGCTTGTCATCTACATGCCATCAACTAGCGACTGCTACCAACTACCAGTGCTGGGCCTGGCAAAATTTAATACGCATAAACATGAAATCTCATTAACAATCCCATCGTTTCCCACCACAAAACAGATTAATTGGTAATTTAAAACGTCTTTATTCTCTATTGCATAGATGAGACACTGTGCCGCAGCACTATAAATATTAAACAGGGAACCAATATTAAACCTAGAAACTAATACTATTTATTATTATTATTATTATTATTATTATTATTATTATTATGTGTTGCTGAACATGAATTCTATCTCGTCAAAAAATATAAGACCAGCAACACAGATCTTCAGTAATCCAAGTATGTATAACTGCCAGCCACTATCTATTTTTTTTTTCTATTAAATTCAATTCTGTCGTAATGTGACCCAGATTGATTCTGTTTACTTACGAGACTGATCATCCCTCGCAACTTGTCAAAAAGTTACCGGTGCCCCGCGTATAAGCCAAATAAATACCATAAAAATGTTGATGGAAACGTTGACGGGGATGAATGAGCAACGGACGTTTTCCAAATACTAAAGTCAAAAAGGAACCGTTTACCATTCTTGACATGTTATTTTGTGTATTGCTGACTTAGCTATGTATTGACAGCGATGTTTGCTTCCCGCATAAGCAGCTCACGGTCATAAAAGCAGCACGTGGAGAATGGCAGGAGATGCAAATAAAGGCCAGTGTTACATATAATATTACACACAGGTTAAAAAAAAAATCTGCAGTTCGTGTTGCGGAGCTGTCGGATCCTCCCCTTACAAGTAAGGGAAAATGTATAGTCCTACCAAGTTGATATAAAAAGACCCCCTCGCCCCTGGCCCATGCCAATTATTTCAACCCGCGCAGAATCTGAGGGGTTTTAGAACCTCGACCCAAGACTGAATGGTCCGTAGAAGGTCGATGCAACACTAAGATTTGAATAACATTAGCCAGGTGCTTACCTTGACAGAGAGCCAGAGTGTATTTTCCTTTCCTTCCTGCCTATCAAGTCAACGAGGAGAGCCGGCGGATCAGTCCGCAACCGACGCAACACTCAGGGGTCTTAAGACATCATAAGGTCTTTGGTGTGATTTCTGTCATTGATTTAAAAATTATAAACAGATCGACACACTTTATGCTTTCGCCATTATTAAGACGTGGGTTCGTTTATTCTGAATTTCTTTGCATTGGGCACAACTGACTAAGAGGGTGATTAGACTATATGCATTATATCGTTTGAGGGTTACTGTTGAGAAGAGCAGTTTCACTTTTATAAACTTATCCCCGCTTCAGCTGACCTCGCCTGCGTCCTTTTCTCATTTTTACAAAGTGAAAATCAAAGATTTTTTTTTTCTTTTCCCGCGACCGGCACATCAAAACGCGGTTTGTAAAATGAATAAATATATTTTCCTTTTCTACGGTGAACTGATTTTCACCCTGTGTACTGGCCCGGAATTCCAGGTTTTATAAAAACACTGTATAAATAAATTCTCTGGATAAAGTTTATAAAAACCTAATCGTGAAAAGTTAAACCCGACCAACGCACCTGAATTACAATCCAAGTGGAAAGCAGACTGCCAGGCGGTTTAGAAAAATGTTCGCACCTAAAACTAATTAGACCGCCCTAAGCCCCTTACATAAAATATTTTCCTGGTGACATATCAGGCCAAATAATTCATTTTTAACAACAAATAAACAAGCAAACAAGCCCAAAAGTCACCTGTCAAAAAAAATGAAACGTGAAACGTTTTAATCAGATAAAACTGCCAACAAAATTAGCCTACACATAGAGAGAGACGAAGCAGCAACACGGCTTGTGGTGCACTTAAATCGGTATTTTTTATTGGCTGTAGCTCCGGTTTAGGCCTACTGTTTCTGCCCTGTAGTATATAAGGAAGAGGTGCAGAGCTGTCATGTCGGGTTTGTACGCTGATCACTAAACACTGAGCAGAGCAACGAGCGCACCTTCGGCGCGCGCCGGAGTGAAGCTGTATCACTTTATGTGAAAAGGGGAGGACAAGGCTGCTGAACTGCTGAACCGCTGAACCATTAGCAAATTGAGATCATTGATTACACACTGGCCTATTGACAGTGCATATATATATATTCCTACTTTACTGAAACAATATAGACCTATCGAGTAACGGTAATGACGACAGACTACGACAATATTGAACGAGGATGTAAAACAAATTTTAAATACTCTTAATAAGTTAATGTATTATACACACGGTTAAATAGGTCTACAAAGGACTTTATCTTAGAACCAGGCAGGTAAATATGAGTGCGGCACTACATGTACCTACACATCCATTTCCTCAAGGGCCTATATAAAATGACTGAATGCTTTTCCTTTTTGCTCTGGGCGAGATGATGTTTTGCCGAGGTCTTTCTCTCCCCCTCCCCCCTCCTTTTAAGTCCACAAGCACTGCCGTGCGCGTTAGCCTTTGGTCGGGATTAAAAATAAACACCACAGAAGGTTAATTCAATTTCAGAAAGCCCACTGAAATGTTTTCTTACAATAGTGTAAGAGGATCACCTTTAGTTGTTCCCAAAGACTGCTCGTAAAGAAATATGAATCCCGTCATACTCTCGAGTAATGGCAGACATCTTCAGATGTAGACATGAGCCTCAGTAAACATTACTTTTTCAATAATTATATGCTTTATATATTTGTACATATAATAAGCTGCTATTAAAATTATTTATGAAAGCATTTGACATCTACTGGGTCAATTATGGAGAAATAGATCGGTTTACATTTTTATGAACTTTTATGAACCGCTAAAGGGACATAATACTCTATAAGTTTTATCATTGATACTGCTGTTAAATTATCTCACAACACTGACCTTTCAGAAGTCACTTTTTTATTACGGTATTAATTTCAGGTGAATAAAGTTTAAACTTTCCCTGAACGTGCCCTCACAGCATTCGCATTATATAGAAAGTGAATAAGGGTTGAATCTTTGACTTGAATTTCAAAATAAAAGCTGACCTGTTTGTGTAATAGCACGCTACGCGTACTGGTGCACTATAAACACGGTAACCGCAACTTTTAGAAAAAAATATAATATATATTCAGAAAGCAGTCACGCAAAAATGTCCCGCTATTCATTTTTATATTAATATTTCCATTAGTCTTATACATATTAAAATATTTTAAACATAACATATTATGAAGCCGTTAAATTCATATTTCTTGCAATTTACTATGGCTATTTCGGACATAATATCCTAAAAGTAATTTTATTAAATTTCACATTTATTCATTTAAGAAACAATTTGCCATTTAACATTATTTAAAAATATTTTTATTAAAGATGTTTATTTTTATATTATAAAGAAAGCATAGGTTTGTAGGAAAAATATTACACATTTATCATTCAGTTAAAAATGAAAATAGGTTATCTTGTACAATAAAATAAAATTTACATATATGTAATTGATAAAAAATTATTTGTGAATTAATGTAATTTTATTTATGAAACTAGCTACCTTATACATTTTTCGTAATTGTCAAGTTTTCCTCTTTTGCTTATTACTTATCCTCTATTATACATAAATCTCTTAACCTCCATTAGCCTTACCTGCTTGTCAGCCTGACCTTTTCATTATGAAATAGATGTGGGCATATTTGGCTTATGAGGATTACAGATTCAGGTCTCGCTCATCTCTCCATTATCATATGCGGCTGGGGTCAGGGGTCCCGCGATTCATCAAAATTGTTTTTGTTGAACGAGGTACACAGCGAGTCCCGTTGGTTTACAGTGGGCTGAAGATGGCCTCCGTTGTTTATATCACCAACCGCGATGTTACATTAAACTTCCACGCTGGGGGATAGTGTGAACCAATCAAACGTTCCATTTGAGTCGTGTCGTGCGGTCCACCATTTTGTTTCTGTCACTGTGATTTGCCGGCTGACTGCAGTCCTGGCTACATTAGACCTGTCTGTGTTTGTGCACGTAACACGAAAAGATGCATTTGACCCGACGTTTACGTTTGGCCCTGCAAGACAAAACCGTCGCTGCGGCTCTCAAAACCGGGAAACCCTGAGAACTCATCAGGCACACTGGAGTATATATTACCCACAATGCACTGCTGTAGGATCACACTGCCTTTAAAAGGCTGAGAAATCGCAAGCCAGCACCACGTCGGTTGTAATTATAGTGGCAGATTTTGCGTGTTCATCTGTTAAAGCCAAGCAGCTCAGATTCCTGTGTGTTTTTGTCATCCTGCAAAATGACGAGCTCTGATGTGACAATTAAACTGTGGGCACTCAGCCTTGTAAAACAAAATGTAAAAATAACTGATAAGGGCAACTTAGTTGGGCTGATGTATCCAGCACTTTATCAAGAGGTATAGTTTTCACAAGCTTTTGGTTTTTGTTACTGCTGGAATTCTTAGTGGCAGCGTCAATACAAACCCTATGTCACATTTAATGGCAAAGGCTGATAAGCAACCACTACCCAAAAGTAAATCCTGCAATTGAAAGCATTGTTTTTTGCTATTTTGGTAACGCTTTACTTAAAGTAGTCATCATAATGCATTATAGATACCTTCATAATGCATTATAATGCATTCATTAAGTATCATGAACATGGTTATAACTATTTATTAAGAGGCATAACACGTTATAGCCATGATTATTATGCATTATGAATGCTCTATGAAGCTCTGATCTATAATGCACTGTAGATACCTAGATACTGCATTATTATGGCCAGTATAAGCCATTATAATGCATTATGAAGATGTCTATAATGCATTATACATGGGAGCTTTATTTAAGTAAAGTGTTACCGATATTTTTAACAGCCTCGACAGCTTAAATAAAATGTAAAACTAAAAAATCTAAAAACCTTTAAGACAATGACGAGTGCTCATATATCTTCTCGTGAAACTGTTATTTCATTCTCCCGTCGTTTCCCAGCCCCGGGGCTTTTCCGCGCTCTTAAAAGCATGTGATTCGCGCGGCGCCATCGGCGGCTTAAGCCGGGATTTCTTCGCGTAAAAACCAGAAACCGTCTTGCCTGATTGTGTGGGCTGCGTTCCGCTAAATGTGTAAAGAAAAATTGGATCTGCCCCTGTACAAACCCCCGCCCGTGGGGTAAGTTTAGGCAAATGAGAAGAGGGGCCTTCGAGTCCCCAAATCTCAGATGACGAATGAGACGCTGCTGTGCTCTCTCTCTC
The DNA here is from genome assembly GCA_026781145.1 of Hippopotamyrus pictus. Classification (NCBI taxonomy): domain Eukaryota; kingdom Metazoa; phylum Chordata; class Actinopteri; order Osteoglossiformes; family Mormyridae; genus Hippopotamyrus; species Hippopotamyrus pictus. The sequence goes on along the minus strand of JAODLC010000120.1, from coordinate 36,133 downwards.
TCTCTCTTTCTCTCTCTCTCTCTCTCTCTCTCTCTCTCTCTCTCTCTCTCTCTCTGCCTGCAGAGGCATTTTAGACAGACTTGCGTACCCCTTAACAATGGTGGTCTCTCTCCATTAAAATATTAATCACCTCTTAATAAGTGTTTATGACGGGATGACAGGTCTTCCACGTGCACAGCTGAGAAACCTGGCCTGGGGCGGTATTTTCAGGAATCCGGCTGGGGCCACTCAGCGCACTAACTGTAGGTGGGTGGGAGGAGGTATGGGGCCGGAGATGGGGACGGAGGTAGGAAAAGAACCGTACGGAACGAGCATCTTTCGCCTTTTACCATCAGCCCCCCACGAATAACAGTCGGATACCCGCATTATTTTCTGCCTCTTCATACATTTTAATTGTCTTCCCCCTCTTTGGCTTAACCTAAACAGACATCGTTTGCTCGTAGTGGAAACGATCCCTGTAGTAGTAACACTGATTTATGTCAGTTTTATAACCCCAGTTCTGGCGGAGTTTGAAACGATAATTTTGGACGATACTGTAATTGGTAATTGATTACCGCCTCAAAGCTATAAACATCAGCTATAAACAGGATTTAAACATAATACAAATAGGTCTACTATTGCAGTTAATGGGGAAAGTGATTGTAAGAATGTTTAACTGTTATTTAAGTTCAGAATACTACCTTTAATAGTAATGAAAGAAATTCTGGAAAATGTATTCGTTTACTGTTTATTTAAAAAGAAAAATAAGGAATTCGTAGTAGGGAAAAAAACGGCGAATTGTCAAATTAAAAGAAGTTACAGGGAAAGAAAAAATGAAATGAGAAATGGTTGGCGTTGCTCCGCCGGAAAGGGCTTACAGTGACCGGCTGACATCACCGGGGTTCCTGCAGAGGGACGCGCGCAGAGCGAGCGCATCTCCACGCTGATCATTCATCAAATCCGCACGTGTTTATTTTAAGAGCCGGGGGCTTAACTGAAGCATCCCCCGTCCTCTCAGCAGCCAAGCCGGGATTCGGTGTCCTTACGGCCTCTGGGCTTCGCCTGACATCCCCCATTTGCTTATCTGCCGTGGCCATTTATTCTGCTTTTCACGTCCGCCGCTGTTTTTGAAGACCACAAACTCGCAAAAGCATAATACAAAGAAGTGGAGCAATCACGCCCGTAGGCAAAAAAGCGTAAGATGAGAAAAACGAAAAAGCGAAATGCACCAGGCCAGTAACAACATTTATGCAAAATAAAAGGGCAGATGATAACGACAAAAACGCATACTGACAGTGAACAGGAGATACCGCAAACGTCATTACACGATAATTCCCCTGCTGCATGTGCCTAAAATAAGATAGGCCTACTACAATAAGTGAATAATCAATGTCAATTCCATAAGCTGGGAGAAGTTATATAAACAGACCGAAATATCAACGTTTTTGACGCATGTCCCGACGCATGGCAGGCAGCTAGGCTTACTTTGGTCATTGTATGTTTGCGTTCCCTGTAAGTGCCAGTTTAGTTATTGCAGAACAGCAGTACATACACAAGCACGGATAAATGAACGTGCTTGGCACCCATAAATCAAAAACAAACAGGCTTGCAGAGTAAGCAGTATTTTAGGCCTGAGACGGGGCCCTGTGGGCAGCGGAGGCTCGGAGGAGCCTCAGGGAGGGCGGACGCTCTTCTTGGCAACACCGACCCATGGTTCATTTAGCCTCCTCAAAATATTTTTACCCCCTGACGGCGTGATTGACACCAGCAGTGGCCCCCGCGATCAGAGGTGAACGATCTGCTGGCTGCGACGAGTCAGATGAGCTGGAAAGGGGCGGGGGGGCAGTCGGTGTGGCAGATCCTGCGGTTTTAAGGTCAGCTGGCTGGAGCTAGTGGAGTTCAGGCCTCTGGAAGCTCTGAAGATGCCCACACGGACCCTGTGAGTCCGCATCTCCATGCCACACTGCCGTCTCGAAAAAAAGCCGCCCACTTAAATTGGTCCTATCCCCTCAGCTCGTAAACCCAATTTTAGTGTCCCAGCATAAATTCTGGAAATAATCTGTTTATATAAAATAAGATTTTTTTCTTAAGTTGTAATTACATTTGGAGTGAGGTTAAAGCAGTATTTATTTTACTTTATTATATTTATGGTCATATTAAGCTGCGGTAAACTTTAATTCCAAAGAGCGTGTGCTGAGTGTGCATGTTAGGAAGGTGGAACACATTCCAAGGAAACGGCAGCTGGGGGGTCAGGACACAGGGCTCAGGGTCCTGATAACAATCAGAAAATTCACTCTTTTTAATTCCTCTTCCTCTTGGTTTCCTCATTGCTGCTTCCCCCTCAGCCCCCCAAGCGGCCGCATGGACCACGTCCTGGACCCTTTGTCCACCGAGCCGAATCGTACCCAGAAAAGGATATATTTGGTAAACAATATGTCCCATAATCCTCTGCTGCCCTCAGGTGTTTATTTTCTCATGGTCACCTTGGCTTCCTCTTGGGGCTGAGGGAGAAGAGACGCTGGGTCCGGTCCTCTCACACACATTCTTCTTCCACTCACCCCCCCCCCCCCAGAAGCTTTGTTTGCAGATTGGGTCTATAACAGATCCAGTTTGTTTTACTTTTGTTCCTGGGGGTGCTTAAATGCTTTCTCAAGCACTACACGAATAAAGGTGAGCATTTAAAATTACGCCGTTCTGGGCTGTAGACGACGCCATGGCATACGGCTGTGGAAGGAGGTTCAGATCTTATTTACTCCAGCAACAATTCAACAGGCCGAAACTCATTACCTGTGACTTTTAAGAAGTACGATGGAAATGATTAGGTGCAGTAAGTTCCCTCCAAGGGACAGTGCTGCATGTGCATTTCTTACACGGCCTGAAGTCCCAGTGCGTAAACACTGCGGGTGTTAGAAAAGTACACGTGATGGCGTGAAATCATCCAGACACCCCTGATAGCAGAGATTAGAGATGAAGACAAGTGCAGGCATCTTATTATTAGTATTGTAAATATTGTAGAATTATTCTATACATGCTGCTCCAGCAGTAAAATGAAAACAATTTGTGTTATGGATATCAGGGCCTAAAGTAAGTATTTTTCATGCAAAAAACACACAAATAGTGTGACCTGCTAGTAACAGCATGTACTTGCTTGGTTATGTTATTGTCAGATTAATTTTAATTGTTTGTCATGAGGCTGAGGCAACATAATGGCAAAGTACAGCGATATCAGCATTTCAAGGAAACTACTTTTTATTGTCTAAATCAGATTGTATGCTTATGCTGCTTATTTTGAAAGAGCAGAGAAGAAGAAGAGAAGAAATAAAAAAGCAGCTTTTGGAGAGATTCGCTCTTTTCCTCAGCTTGACAGTCTTCAAGTTAAACGGAGCTAAATCTCGGAGCTAAAAGCAGAGATGTGCAGTTTCATCGGCAGCCTGGCTGGGACTTGACTTTACTTCAAGGGATGCCAGCGATAAAAGTAAATACACATACGTATCCATCTGGATTATTTCTGCAACCTCAGACCTCGTTCCAAGCAAAAAACCTGGCCGTTAATGTTGAAATCTTACATAAATATGGGTGATGCAACTTAATGCAGCTTAAAAGAAGAAAAAATAATTCCCTGTCAATATAAGATTTGTGACTGATAAAGCAAAAACCAATGCAATTTTTTTAACTTAACACTGGGGTGAAATCGTACACCTGGGTAGTTTTTTAACACACCCAAAAGATGGTATTAATTTAGGTCTTTGAAATCACAGCATTTTTATATCTGTGTATTTCCGTGTTGTCCTTGCCATATATAGACGCTCCTCTACTTACAAACTTTCAACTTACGAACTTTCAGACATACGAACGAAGAGGACTGTAAGTCCACAGTGTGTTCATTGGGCTCCCGTTTCCTGTCCGCAACATCATTTTTTTTTTCTGCACTCCACTTCCACCTGGTACGACTTCTGGCCGCTACTCCCGCCGTGCAGCAGCGTAGCGTGCCTATTCCCAGGATCCTAGTTCTTCGTACTTGTGTATGATTTTGAATAACGACTTACGAACATTTCAAGTTACGAACGGCCGTTCGGAACATATCTCATTCGTAAGTAGAGGAGCGTCTGTACGTCTGTTTTCAGAACTGGACATAAAAGTACTATTCGGTTTGAATGAAATATTCCCTCACAAATGTGTAGGAAGCAATAAAAAACATATTTCACTACTGATCATTGACTGTGTTTTTGTATTAATCTGGTCTGAGCCTACACCCAGCGGCCCTGCTGCCGTGGCGACATGGGCGAAAGTGGCCTATGTGGCTGATTCATCAGTTCCCACTCTAGAGAGAAGGTTGGTCAGCCAAGACCCGACGAGACGAGCGCCTAACTGAGTCTGGGGATGATCGGAAACAGATGAGACCTGCTGTGACCACTACTGCCCCGCCGTCACACACACGACACACACATACACACGCACACACACGTGCGTGCACACACCAAAGCAGGGGATGAAGAGCGTGAGTAACACTCAGAGCCTAGGCAGTGATAGGGAGAGCAGAAATAGGAAGCCATGTTATGGCAACAGGCCTGTAAATGTATAACAGTCCACAGGATATGAGTGACACTTCACAAACATCTGGTTCGGTGATAAATCTGACATTTTACTTTGTGCTGGGATATCGACGCCAGGAGTGAGATCCAGCGAGAGGCAGAAAATAAACAAGCCAGCCTGGAGAGTGGAAGAAAAGTGGGAGAGAGGAGTCACCATTAATGGGAAACACTGGCCATTGTGTGGCTGCGTGTAACTGTAGCCATTTATTTAACATTTCTGGTGTTTCCACCATGCTGAGATTAGACACAATCTCAGCAGATTACGTCTGGGTGTATATATGTGACACAGCGTGGTTTATATGCAGGTCATGTGATATGTGACCTATAAAGTTCATTTAACACCATACTTGGTTATTTGTACCTGTTACCCAAAGAGCAAAGATACGGAAGTGAATTAGTGCAACGTGGCAGCACTTTTGAAGGATCTGAAATGGGCATTAATGGAATCCAACCCCCCACCCCCCCCAAACACACATGCACACACACACTTGCTGTTCCCCTGCTCCTGGGCGATCGGGTTTCCACGTTTGGCCCATCAGCTGAACATTCGGCTCTTGATCAATGGCAGGAAACCAGAGGATCCAATGTTAGTACATCAGAGAATGATATTCCCCCACCCCCAAGAACACAATCACAGACACAGACACACACACAGAAACACTTCTGCAAGTCTTACGTCAGACACCTCCAAGTGCTTTACAGTATATTTGTTTAATTAAGGCTCTGATTTATGACATCAAAATACAGTAATATAAATGTAACTTGTAATGGGTGGGATCAGCCTTGGGTTTCTCCCTGCGTTATGCCCATTGCTTCTGGACCAGGGTCTGGAAAACCACAAGCATGCATAAGACAAGCGGCTATGGGAAACAGATGAATAGATACAGTAAATAACAATCAGCAAATAAGTGTTGCCGTTGTTCTCCATGAAGTGACTCGGCCTGGAAACAGTGGATTTTTGCCAAATTGCGAGTCCGCTGTAGAATTTTTGAAAATGAGCGCTTACATATAGTGAATATCAATGTTGTGCTTCTCTATCCTGGGTTTTATTGCTGGCAGAATATTTATGAGTATTAATTAAGATCATGTGTAACTGATGTGTGAAAAGCTTGACATTTTTATTGAATCTGGAATTTTTTTTTTTTCAGCTGTAGAAGAGAGGTCAGCCTCAAACATAGCGGGGGACATGGTGAATAGGGTCACTTTGTGACCTTGTTTGTTTTAAATTCCTTCCACTTCTCCGTGCCTGGAGTCAACCTCAAGGCAGAGATGTTGAGATCGGTTTAATGTGCATTATTATTACTTACCCATTCTTTCTCTTTGTCAACAGCTGGATATTAGCGACAAATGCATTGTTCAAAATCTTCAGTGAACAAGCTATTTTAAATCTGTCCAAAATAAATGGACAAATGATCAAAGTTTTATGAGTCGTCAGAACATGTTCAGTGTCCCTTTGCTGTGGCTGTAAAATATGGAAACATTGGCACACATATGTCTGCAATTAATGGAAGTATTAATGAGGTGTTCATTATCATCACTAATTTTATTGGGTAATTTGGCAAATTCATCATTTTAGAGTTGGCTAGATGAGAGACCTAGCATTTGAATGCCATAATCAGAGAATTAAGTATTGTTTGGAATGGAATAATAATCATGTGTGATTTTTATAAGATTGCAGCAAAAGAGTTTTGGTGCCCATGACTTTGTTACCATGGTCCACATTTTAACACCCCCACCCCCAGGAGGGGGGGGGGGGGGCAATATTTCTGGTACCTGTATTTTGAATAGAAAATTGTATTTTTTTTTGTATCTGACTTACTTAGTAAAAATGACTATGTGATTTGTATCAAAATACTTGGATGTTCAGTGGTTTTGTATTTAGAAATATACAAGAAATGCTTTCTCTATAATATAGCCATGATGACGCCATGTGTGCAAAGCGTTTGTGCTACACAAGGAAGAAGTTTCGTTTTTTCAGACATTATAAGGAACGGTCTTTAGAGCCGACAGGTGATCACTTCTGTTGAACCAAAAGACTTACAAGCTCCATTTAGGGCTGTTCGTCTTTAATGTTTTTAAGATGATGAGTTAAGCATTTGAATTGTGCCTTTAATTTCTCATTTTAAATTTTGTTGATTTGAGTTATTTACATTTGTGGGGCAAAGTGGAAGATATTTTGTAAACTAAAAAAAACCCCAATCTTTCTGAGTTTATTGTTTATTTTTTGTTCGATTGCCTTACCATTATCTGAATGTTCGCGTGAGTAGTTGGGATGTATTTGCGACACTTAAGAATATTTAATCTTTTGTTTGGTTTCACATTTGTATTGTGGCTCATTAAGCAGCAAAAAAAATGTGGCTCATATCCTCGGCCATTTGAGTCAATGTCTTTGTGAAGGAACAGGCTGATATAGAATATAAGCATATTAAATGTATTTTTAATTTTTAAATGACAAAATACTGTAGTTTATTTGAATACTTTGCTTGGCAGCTGTATTTTGTAGTTTATTTTGATAGACTTACACATGGAGTATCTTACATTTTATATCAATTTTGATGTATTTTTGCCCTCTCTGTTCCCAGCCCCCTGCTCTGGCCATGCCCCCCCGCAGTTCACCCAGTCACTCCTGGTAACTCTTTGCTTCTGTCAAAACAGGATCCTTCAAATTGAATTAAAGCCCTCTGCTGGGCTCCAGTGGACAGCCGGCCGATCGCTGCCCCACACTTCCAGTCATCTCTCACCTAATTAGGGCCCGGTCTCACCGGCATTACCCCTAATGAGGCAGCGCTCTGGCAACCCGCAGCCGTGATTGGGTGGGGGAGGGATCGAGGAAACGACGCACGCTTAATTCAGTGCAGATGAGTATGTGGGATAGAGAAGTGGCTCTGGACGAACAAACAAGAGCCGGGGTCCCATTGGGGACCTGTCCCCGCATAGGGCATCGTAGGCCACATGTCCAACAATGACACTCTAGCTCACTGTGACGAAAACGCCGTTGAAGGTCACACCCACATGGAGAGACAGGCTAAATACCAATGCTTTGGCGAGACGGCTTAAATTAACATGCCTGTGCATCTCTGTGTTACGGCTGTGCTCGGTCTGCAAAGTACATACGTGTTATCTATCTATCTATCTATATATATATATATATATATATATATATATTTAACTAGGCACCTGACACATCAACTCAGTGTTACGTGGTCAGTAATCAAATTAAAAGTGCAATTTATGTATGTGTATATGCTTTGAACATTTAAGGGAAAATATGTATTTTCTCAAGGAAAAAAATGTCATGACTGCAAAATATATCAACAGCCCCATTTATATAAGAATGATTACATTCATTTAGCGTTTTTAGCAACAAATATTTCTATTAATTCTACCACTGACACGAATGACTCGGTGTTAATAATTAGTATATTTATTCAATAATAAAAATAATATAAATTATATTGTGCCACGTACGACCGTTTTTGGATGAACGTTCAAAGAAATCAATGAAAGTTAAACTTATCGGTAGAAATGACACCTTCAATGCTCTTAACAAAACGATGAGACCGGTTTCTTTTTCGTTTTGACGAGTACGTGTATTGATTTATTAATTTAAATGACTGCTGTCGTCACGTCATCACTGGATGCGTTAATGACGCGTAGTATTGTTCAATGAGTCTCGCTGTAACGCTTTAACTGTTATTAGATTTAATATTTCTAGCCCGTGTGACCAGGGCAGTTAATGTATCACAACATAATAGATTTGTTCTTGGTAACCTTCTTAAATGTGGTGATTTTCTCAAAAGCAAATACGGTGAAAAATACACGTGTTAATGTAATTTAGTTGTCACTAAATTCCGTATATGAATTTACAGTTAATGAACAGTAAAATTCTGTTTTTAACTGCTTATGAAACTGACCTCACTAGATTTAAGAAATGCTCTCAATAATATTTGACAAAACTGAAGAGGTAAAATAAAACAGTCATAAAAGTCCTCAGGGAGAACAGATGAAATCCTTTTAAAAAAAGAAAAAAGTTTGTTTTTTTATTTTAACATCCCCGCTGAAGCCCTTCCTGTAACCAAAGGGACATTTGATTTACTGTCTTATGCAAGGTCCCCCCACCTTTACATTGTTGTAATTGGGGAAAAGTCCCCGAATGGCCCCTTAATGCACATATGTGCGTAATATTTTTTTCTACCCTGCTTGAGTTTTTCAGTGTGCTTGTTGTCTGTGGCCAGAACAGATCCCCTGTCAGTCCCTAAATACCCATATCTTCTGTTTTCATTTCTTTGTTCCCAGCCTGTGTTGGGCCCTGGGTCCTGTTTGCAGCCTGTCTCTTGCCCTGCTCTGTGACTCAGATGCTTTTGGACAGTCGTGCTTCATCTGTCTCAGGTTTCAGCCCAGCTGATTGCAGTCTTCCTCTCGGCCTCTCCGGGGTGACAGGTCTGGGGGTGACAGATCTGGGGGTGACAGGTCTGGGGGTGACAGGTCCGGCTCGCCCTGACCCAGCATGCTGATCCCCGATCTCACCTCTGTAGTTTATTGCCTGACTGGCCTTGTTTTCCAATGCTGATGTCCTTTTCTCTGTCTCGTCTGCTAGCAACAATAGTTTAATCATGGGAAGAAATTGAGGGGGTGGGGGCAGACCACCCTTGGCCTGTACTCTGGGGGCCCCCTGCTGATCCCCACTTTTCTTTTTTTAGAAACAAAACACATAGATCAAATGCACTCCAAACCAGGCATGTAACTATTTTGGTTAAAATATTATAATCTATAATAATATCATGTATCTTACATTTGGCTGATCAATCCTCTGGCATGATACCTCTCTCCCCCCCCCCATGGCGAATTTTACCGACAGCACTCCCGCCCCCACTCAGATCGCTAAGCTTTACCGCTGGCACCCTTTGCTTTGATTAGCATATCATTGATGTTCTGCCATTTTTAATTCCTGCTTGTGTCCACTTAGGGCCCCTTCCCCACCCATGTCAACCCAGGGCCCCCAGAGAAGTCAGCTCGCACCCGAGTCTCGTCTTCTCCTGTGGAAACAAAAACCATGAGGTGACACTGTTACTCCGCTCCACTGCGTTATTTCACAAAAACCGGCGAGCAGCTTGAATCTCACAGCGTCCCTTGGATAGACCCACATGGGTCACCCGGAGAGCAAAGTACTTCTCAGTCTGTATAAAGGTCAGCTTTAAAAAAAACGTTTTTACCGGTTTATGTTTATGCTCAAACATGGCCTCTGCCTCCCTCACAAAGCCCTTCATTGTTTTATATTTAGCTAAAAGCACAGGGGCCTCTGCTAGACACCCTCATCGTCCCTCAGCTGCTCGCCCTTCTGACTGACATTCTCCCCGAGAGCTGAATGGTTCCCTTTGGCAGCACCAGGTCTGACCATCAGGCATCGGCATTCTTCTTCAGGATGATGCTCCTTCAGCAAGTAACCAACATCCCTGCTGATGTCCCAGCGAACAGGCTGCCCCATAAAGAAGCAAACGGCTGCTGATCTTAGCAACAGAGATGAATCTTGCATGGCGTGTCAAGGGACAACCGTTCTGAGGCGGGGAGACCTTCCGGTCATCTCCCAGAGAGGCATTCCTGGAATGTGCCTGTATCTCTAGGAGTTATCCAGATAATGCAGACGTTATGGGACAATTCTGGGACAGAACGGAATATGTGTGCCACTCTGGAATCCAGGCTGTCTTTGTCCAGTCTCACGTTCCTGGGGAAAGCTTTTGCTAGGGTGAGGGATTGGTTAGAGTGCTGCTGGTAAAGTACCTGCCATACTGTAGCTACAACCTGCAACAGGTTTCTTTCGCAGAACTCGTTAAAGATTAACTAGAGAGTGATGGCATTGCGACGAAAGCATCCTGATATTGCAACTTTACCTATAACGGAAAAGCTTACAAAGGCGCTAATTTGTCTTCTTATGTTCATTAAAAACAAATAGTAGATTATTATGCGGCTGCGTTACCTTGCTTTATTAATTTTATACCACATTATGAAGGAAATACAGTAATGATTAAAAAAAGTACCGCGCGCCATTCGACCTAAAAGAGACTAATTGATCGTCTGGCGCAAATTAGATCCTGTGTCGCACATGTTTTCGTGTGTATGATGATGATGATGATGATGATGATGATGATTGGTTAATTGCTGTCAGGTTTTTTCTACTGAAAAAAAATCGTGTTCCAGAAGTCTGGTTTTCACAGGTTGAAGTGAGGAACAGCGTCGATGCAAGCAAGAGGCGTGTAATACATTTAACTATGGTAAAGTAGTGTTTTGAGAATTGGTAATTGCTCACATCCTTCTCTGGCAATGAGGATACTATCCAGATCTCACCTCAAATACACGTGTGTTTTCATGTAGGGGCCGCGACGTGGAAAGAGTCCAAGTGCCGTTTAAACATGCGTTGGACCTGCAGAATCGATTGATTGACTATGAAAACAGTGGCCAGAAGCAGGCGCAAAAAATGAGTCTTTGTCGCACTTAAGACAGCGCAAGTCTGTCCCTTCTGGGACGTGCGCCTTGATGCTTCCCCTTCAGGCCTCGCTTTCTGCACAGTCTCACAAAACATATTACACAAATAAAATAATGAATAATAAAAAAGAAATCTTAGTTCATAATTCATGAGTAAATACCAAAATATTTAAAATATCACTCTTGAAATCCTTAATTCAGAAGTTACATTTTAAGATAATATGGCATTAATTCTTTTATGTAACTTTCTTTCAATTATCAACTGGTGTTGCATTAATAATAATGTAGCTAATAAATGTCTATAAAATCAAGATTTATGTGTTATGGGGCACGCGCCTCGGTGAGTCGTGCACGGTTTTGAAAATCAATCTTTTTGTTTGAGGAAAGCGGGCGGGCAAATATACAAAAATCTATGTAATTAAATGAGAAGGTTTATTTTACTTTGAAAGTACCAAAAAAGAAAATCCCGCCCAATACAGGTCTAACATCCAGGCACCAAAAACGTCTGATGTTGTCTGTAATAATCTGCAGAAGTGAATGGTTTGGATTTACTGCTCCACGACAGTAAAATTGCCCTAATCACTAAGAAAACAGATACTTCCCCTCTCATCAGAGCTCGATTTGAACGTGGAAAAAATATTTCACTTTTAATTGTTGTTTTCCTACTTATTCTGGTTTAAAAACATAGGCATAATTATTCCTAAGTGGCACTTTAATTTAAAAAAAAAATTTGTTTGAAAGAGGCTTAAAGTCTTTCAATGAATTACTCGCCCGGTTCTGGCCGTGGGGATTGTTTGCAATTTTCAGATATAAAAGTTCTAACATGGATAGTATTTCAGTCATATACACCTATGTCTACCCCATTTCCCATCTGAAGAATACATGTATCATAACTCAGTTACATGTCATAACGCAGTTAAAGATGGTCTTCGTACTGCAAGCTGAACATGCTTTTAAAATACTTAAATGTAGGCTACGGTATGGCAGAAACACAAACACATCTCATAAACTGCAAAACAGTTTTATTAGTTGTTTAGCATTATCTAAAATCTTAAGAGATTACTAATATATTCGTTGCGGTAAAATTATTATTATTAGGTTAATCATATTATTATTATTATTATTATTATTATTATTATATATTATATTATTATATATTATATTATTAATAATAATAATAATAATAATAATCGTAATCATCATCATATGCAATTGTCATTGACTGATAGGATAATGTTTTCTTAAAAATATGCTCAGTACAATTATTGATGTTAAACATAGCTGTCATTTAAGATATTTTTTGCAACAAACCAATGTGTAATATAATTCAGTTTTCTATAGAAAGCGATGGACCGATTCCATACAACAACATAGACGTTTTGTATTTCACATAAGCCATCGTAATGGATAGCGCGCTGAAGTCTCCCTATCCAAACTGCACGCTTGCTGTGCCGCACAACTCCATCAGCGGTCCGGCTTCCTGGTGGTCTGACTGGTCTCACACCGTAAAGAGCGGCTCGCTGGCCGCGCGGAACTAGTCGTAAGCGGGGAACATAGGTGGAGTTTGGGGGGGGGGTCTTATTGGAGACAGGAAACAGTAGACTGCCTTGATTTATAACATGGGGAGAGCGCACTACAGCCCTCTTATTTCGACGACGTATTTCTACAAATCCGGCAAACTGGACTACGCATAAGACATTGTAGGTCTTAAAAGTTTTTTTCCGTTACGTAAAAATCACACTGTGGAAATTCAACACGATCTGATATGACGCTTCACATTCTCGTATCTTGTTACAATAAGTGGAATTTAATACGTTGAATACGCGCATAAAAGCAAGCATCAGGATGTGACAGTTTGACGGAGAAATATGGGACGCCTGTTTGCGCCGTGAGAAAACGGAGAGGAGAAGCGGCGATGAAGACGATCAGACCAAAAAGCAGTGAACGTCCCCCTTGTTTTTAAAAGTCGTAAATCTGACAACAGCCCTTCTTACCCACCACCACTGCAAAATAATCCCCTGTCCTATGAAAAAAAATCTAGGGATAATTTCAGTAATTCAGACATTTCGGTACGCGTGAAAATCAATTTCCAGTTGCATTTGCTACCAAATTTTCTTATAGGCTACATAAATTATACAGAGTAGAAAATTCAGAATACAGAATTCACATAATTATTTCATATGTTTTGATACAAAACTTGTTTAGGACAATAAACATTTTGGTTAGGACTTGGTAACAATAAACAGGCCGAGTAGGAATCGCAAAAACCTATTTGAATATGAATATGCTCCAGCATATTAACATGCAATAAACAATTTAACTATGCGTTATTAAAGAGTATAATTAAACAAATAAAATAAATAAAGATCCTATCAGAACTAATCAATGTCAGGCCACCATGTAGTCACTCCTACGGTGCGGTCAGTACATGTACATATTTAAACAGCCGCTAAATAGAAATATAGCGACTGAAGCTCTAGAAAGTGATGAGGTCAAATATCATATGAGGACAGTTCATGCGTGCAAGGTCTTCCAGGTTTTCATAAACATTATACGTGATGCATTCGAGATGCCACGAGTCCCACCCCGATACTACAACGTAGACGAGTCGCGTGTGCCTTACGACGTACTCTCAACCCGCCCCCCCCACCGGTCCGAGGCTGCCTCGTGCCCGATGGCTAGTCTGCGTGCCCCGGGGTGTGAGCATGCGGATCGCAGTGAAAATCCCTTTAATGGTCTTTAAATTCTTAGCTAGTGCACGTCTTTAAAAGGCGATCCTGTCTTTATTGCTTAATTAGGGCTGGCGAAAGGTGGAGAAAATGATTCATGTTGTTTAATTAGTTCCAGGGCATTTCTATGAACACTCTCACAACACCAGGCCGCCAAATAAAAGAAACGGAGACAGAAAATATATAAAGTATCTATTTGTTGAAACTGCTTCCCCCTCCCGCGCTCCTTACTGGTTACTTTTCCCATCGTTTGTTTCCTGTGAAAACGGGATGCCAACCTGACATACAGGTAACGATGTAACCTGATCACCCCAGGATCAAACATACAGTCAGGCAGAAAAATGGTTAGGTCAGGGATGGGGGGAGGGGAGCTTCAAAAACTGAGGAGCATGATCAGCAGTTGAAGGGGGACTTTGATTTTTTTTTGTGTGTGTGTTTTTTTTACCGGTCCCCATATTGGCCTGGCCAGAAGATGGAGAATACGGTGTCTATATAAAGCTCAGGTGGAGGATCAATTAAGAGAGGCACAGAACCTCTTTTATTTCATTGGTGATTGTAACATTTTTACCCCTTTAAAACAGCAAGGTAAGAGAAATACGTACAAAAAAATAACATGCACCCCCCCAGTACATTTACAGATGGCCCCCTATTGCTGGGGAGGATAACTGCCACACTAAATCTGTGGTGTCCATGGTAAGGGCACAGTATCAGTGCATGTGTTGTGTCACGCTAAGCTTCCTTTCCTATACTACACGCATTTCAAAACCTCAGCATAATCACCCTCGGAAAACAAACCGAAGTGCACTTGAGCGAAAACCCGCAGAGGCGGCACTCGAGAAGGCGTGAAGGCGAGTCTGACCCGAGACGGTGTCATGGAAAGACGCAGTCAAACCGCTGGATGTTCGTGTGCTTCGCAAACCCGAGTCGGCGGATCTGGCCGCTGTTCCGAACGTCACTTAGACGCATTCTGGAGCTCTTGAAGGAGCGACTATATGATATCAATTACTGTGTTTATAAAACGCATATTATACCCTTATTTATGACACTTTGAAAAACATCACTGACGCGCTAAAAGACATGACTGTTCGGGCTGGCAGCTGCGGGAAAGCCGCGACGGCGTCAGGTGATTTTCCTTCATTATTTGTGTTTACCCTCGGCGTGTGTCTCCCCGGGACTGACGTCTCTGGTTTCCAGCGTCCTCCGCATCAGCGCCCGAGCTACTCCTGAGCCCCCCCCCCATATTTGTGTTTCCCTCTGTGCTTTGACCACAATTAGCCTGACTCATTTTACATGCGCAAAAGTGCAAGAGGATGAAAAGATTGATAATCTATATTTATTTTTTTTCCTCTTACATTCTCCAGACTACGATTGGTTTCTGTATAAAATGCTATATGTACAAAATTTGTCCCTGCAACCCCTAGATAAATAGCTAGAAGTTCGATTGGTGGACAGATGTGGAGTTTTTTTTTTTTTTTTTATCAAACTTCAAATAAATACAAGTATTAT
>JAODLC010000119.1:1477678-1501425 GCA_026781145.1 Hippopotamyrus pictus | reverse complement strand
ACCCCCCCCCCCCCCCCGGTGCATCTGCATATGACCCTTGAAAAGGTCAAACCTCACATGCAGGGTCACATCCCAGGATATTGAAATAAATTCTTTCTTGCTCAATATTGGCTTTCTTTCTTTCTTTCTTTCTTTCTTTCTTTCTTTCTTTCTTTCTTTCTTTCTTTCGATTACATTTATTTCTTTAACCAGCATTTCATACACACGCCAGCACTTTATAGGTGCAGACCACAGACCATGAACAGCAAACTGCGCTCACTGTCTTCTCTCAGTAAACCATCACTGCATCATTTCCCTGCTTGCGCAGCTTCCAGGCTGCCGGGATGCTCTGACACACGTACCGTGTCTATGTCTGCATTGATAGGCGTGTAAACTGCAGGCAACTGCAGGCAAATGCAGACGAAGATGGAATGAATAACATATACATATCCAAATACATAAATGTGGGTACAGAGACATTGACTGCCAGTCCCAGGAGAGTGTGTCGTGTGACCTTAAGGATTTTCATCGTTTTTTGCTTTCTGTTCCTCTCAAATGATCCCTGTGGTATCACACTATGTACAGTATGTATACATATCCAAGCATCCCTCCATCTTCTAACTGCCTATGCAGCACAGGGCCACCAGGGGGCCAGGAGACTGTCCCAGGAACACATTTATGCACACAATACATAACCTGATGGTCACCCCATGCCTCAACCATATCCCTTCTCAAACCCTCCATCCATTGGCCAATTTCATTGCTTTTCATTCCTCTGTCTGCTTTTTTTTTCAAACCCTTCTCCACCGGTCACCCACCTCACCTTCCCGACTGGACCATTGTGTTTGTACTTTAGCATCCATAAAAAAAGTCTGTCGCTCTCCCGACCAGGACTCCGTGGTCACCGGTTCAAATCCTGTAGCCGACAGCGGGATGTCGCCCAGGGGCACCAGATGGATACCCTCGCAAGATCCAGGGGGCCCAGCATTTTATAGGCCCCCCCCAAAATCGTTGGGACCCCCCTTCAGCCATTGGATCCATATTTCATCAAAACTGAAAATGCCAAGGTGATGCTTCGTCAGCAGGCCTCGAACCTCTAGCCACACCCCAGGTGTCATCATCGCGCCCTTGAGAACTTGAGCCTGATAACTCCCTGCTTCTCCAGGGACACTGACCCTCCTCTCTTCTGTGTCGCTTTGGGCAATAGCATCTGCTAAATAACCATACGGTAATGTCCTTATCTGTATTTTCATTAAAACCCTTCCCACTGTCCCAGCATGGACCCCACGCTTTTAGGTGAATGATTGTTATACCTGCAGGCAGAGTTTCTAGCAGGATTCACTGCTGTAACACTCCACCGACCCTGTCCTGCCCCATTAAAACCAGCAGTGGGATGTGATATTTGTCATCTGGTCTCGCTTTCAACCAGCAGGGTTTGCGCCTAACAGATGTGGCTGGGAGTCTTAAGAGGCGCTTCACTCCACGTCTCTCTAAATGAGCCGCCAGCGGTAGTCATTTGTCAGCGGCCGCAGGTTAAGCATCGCTCAGTGTAACAGTCTCTGATTCTGTGGTGGTTTTGGTTATACACTGACACATGCGAGGGAACCAGACCAAACAGAATCCGAAGCATCCTTTGAGCTAGAGGTAGGTTTATAGGGGCAATCCGTTACTGTCTCAGATGTCTCTTCCACCTCTTTAGTCGTGGACGCGCCTGTCAGGTCTTGTCTTTCCAGATGACAGATGGGGGTGGGGGTCGGAGGGGGATCGACCAATGGGTGCTGATGGGAAGCTTGGCCTGCATCCTATGGGGGCCGGAGCACCTCGGAGGTGCCATCTCACAAAAGCAATCAAGAGCCAATGCCCTTGTGCCAGGGTTTGGATGGACGCCCTACTGACCCATGTGGGGGAGGTCAAGATACAAAGGGCTTTCGTAAAAGCTCATTTGACCACCACCCGCACGACATCGCTTCCTGGTCGCACGGCCCTCGCTGGAGTCCATCTGCTCGACGTCCGCGCGGAATTCCAGTCCGAGGCCCTCGCGCTCCGCCCATTCCCCAGCCCTTTGACGGCAAACTCCATCACCCTGCTGACTTGGCCCCCCCCCCCCACCAGGCCATCTGAGACGGCCGTGGGTCACTGCTCTTTTGTCACAGATTAGTGTGATGGACGCGCCATTAGAGGCTGGTGAGACTGGAGCGGGGCTCAGCTCCGAGACTCGCCGACGAGGACGGAAGACGACATGCCCGCGTGCGATGGACGGGTCACTCATCTGAGATGATTCATTACCCAGGAGCCAATATGACTCAACAAAGCTGACCAGGTAATTAAAGTACGTCTTTCATCAAAGGATTACTTTATATAACACTAAAGAAATGTATCAAATAAAAATAGTTACATTGTATCTGTTGATGTATTTTGCATGTTAATGAAATAATTAACATGGTGTTAAAATAGGTGGCTCAGCGGGAAACACTGATGCATCACACCTCCAGGGTTGGGGGCCTGACTCCCACTGCCTTGTGTGCGGAGTTTGCACCCTCCCCCTGTGTTAGGTATAGTTTCCCTGAGTACCCCAGCTTTCTCCCAGTCCAAAGTCATGTGATTCTTTAGTGCATCTCTATATTGTCCACAGTGTGTGTGTGTGCTTTGTTATCCATAATGATAAAGATACTTACTTTGCAAACACATAGGAAGTAATTTCATTATCTCCCAGCATATGGCATCTCGCTCTCCTGAGAGACGCCCATACATACTGTATGAAACAATGTTTTATTTGCACAAGCACACTGGAATTTCCACAGATCCCATCTTCTCTCCTTTCTCTCCTTCTGTCCCCTGTACTCATATCTTTGTGGGGACTCGTCATTCATTTCTAATGGGAAAAGCCTAATCCCAGCATGACGACCTTAACCCCTACCCAGCCCTAACCTTAACTATTAGTAACCAAACAATCTGTAGCTTTTTTGTTATCGCTGTCACAGATTTTCATAAAATTGAATTTCCCATTGTGGGGACCAAAAAAATGATCCCCGCAACGTCAAAGTAACAGGTTTTTATCACTTTGTGGGAACATTCGGTCCCAAGAATGTGATGTATATCTGAACCACACACACACACATATCAATTTGCAATTATATCTTTGTGGGAGCACTCCATTCATGTCTTTGGGGAAAACTTTTTTAGTTCAAATTTTTAGTTTTTTGACTGAATTCACAGATCTTTGTGGGGAACTGAAAAATGTTCCCCATAATATCAAAATAACAGGTTTTTACTACATTGTGGGGGACATTGGTCCTCACTGTCTTGACCAGCTCGTCCGATCCTCATGTGTGCCATGCCCACCTCGTTACCTCGTGTTAATCCCTGATTGTTATCACCTGTTTCCTGTTTCTTTTGCCTTGTCTTGAGTATTTAGTCCGCGTCTGAGTTAGTTTTCCCTAGGTCTGTCATTAACGTGGTTTTGTTATGTGCTGTCCGCCCGGATTAAAACCCCGTATTCGTCATACTCTCAGCTTTTGTGCCTGCTTCCCCGCTTGTCCGCACGCCATCATCACACTCACAATGTAATATAAACAAAAAACACACACACGCACACACACACATACAAAAAAGGCTTGGGGGTCACAGTGCAGGGTCAGCCATTTATCCAGCACATTTATCCTGGAGCATTTCAGGGTGGAGGGTTGGGGGTAAAGGGTCTTGCTCAAGGGGCCAGTGGATGAGTGATTATTCTACCGTGGACATTATTCAAACCAGTTACCTTCCAATTACAAGCACAGAGGCCTGACCAGCTGAGCCACACACTGGCCCTCTAAATACCAGGGGAGAGCATCAGTGCCCCCCCCCCTAATAGGAGACAGCTAGATATGCTGAGCCCATGTCAAAATGTCTCCATGGTATAATTTATCATGCAGATGGTTTCCTGAATATACTCATCATTTATTCATTCATTCATTGTTCTTTCGTTTGTTTGTTTGTTTTCGAGTTCAAGGGCCTCTATAATGTCCTGGGCCCCTAAATCTGCCAGGGTATCCATGCCCCTACTGTGGCCCCTGTAAAGTGCTGGGCCCCCTGAATCTGCCAGGGTATCCATGCCCCTCTGACGCCCTTGCCCCCAGTACCAGAAATTATGCAGTCGAGATTCCCACATTTAGGTAAATTGCAGGGGTCAGCATAGCCACAGTGCATTGGCTGACTGTCTCCTTGGGTGAGGCACCTTGGTCACCATGCTATCTCCTCTGCCAGTAAGCAGCTGTATACAGGGGGCGTGTGCTGCTTGGACTCACAGTGCAGTCTCAGCCATTTTTCAGGTGTCCCTGGAGAAACAGCTCAAATATGCCCAGTTACCAGTCCTCACATTACTCATTGCTCTAATTAATGTATCTACTGTCTTCTGACATGTCTTGGTGTTTACAGCAGTTCATTTTGAAAGATGTTTTGTGATTACTTTATGATTCTCAAATTTTATTGGCAACTGATCTTGCTAAACTTTTATCTCACCTTCTTCACCTCCCAGGGGGAGTTAATGAACATTAGTATTTTTTGTACCCAAGCCCGTGAATGCATGGTAAAATGTTTCTCTTGCATTTAACCTCCATTTTAATATATCAAGTTGATTCATTTAAAGACTACTGAAATTTCCCACTGGAAATCAGCTTCATACTAATATGAAAATGTAAATGCTCCGGAAGGCAGTTCCGTATTTAAAAACCCCAGATTCCTGAGGCCATCAGTAGCGCCGAATCTTAAATAAGATTTCAAAGTGTAAAAAAACGCCACTAGCAACTTCGAAGTAAACAGTAAAACACAGAATTCCCAAAAAAAAAAAAAAATCTTAAAATAACTTTCTGCTCCAAATGGAGAATGAATTGGAGCATTTGGAACGGATGACTACTGGCAAGGTAACATGTGTTTTGCAAAAAATATAAGTGCGTTGCTTGGAACGATCAAACCATCTGGTAAGAGTGACGAAGGACAAAATGTGGTTGTGGCGGCCTCTGCTGGTGAGATGTAGAAGTACAGGCAGTGCATCCATTAAAATCATAACACTGCAACCCCCGCGACACTTATTTTGAGAAATCCCAAAACCCGCTTTGATCGGTCTGTATCTACATGAATGCTGACCAATGTCCAGAAACACCTATACATTTATGCATCTTCATGACCTACAGTGGAGGACTGAAGTAGTAATACACGTTTATTTAAAAACAAACTTCCTCTCATACTTTACAATGATCGCAGCTGTAAATGTGTGAAAACTGTAATTTGTCAGTTCATCTGGGCAGCAGTTTTAAAAGCAAAGCTTTCAATAGCAACATTCCAAAACTTAATGTTTAAATTTGCCCCTTTTTGGACATCTCTCATCCAGTCCGCTGTCGAAACGAGGGAAGTCTCATGCTGCGATGCTCCAGCTAGTTGATTGAAATGGCAACATTTTCGTCTCGTGGTGGATCTACGGCACGTCGGTTACCATGACGACATGCTTCTCAGTGTCTGCCTTCCACGATGCTGCACACGGCCTTAGATTTGGCCTCTCCCTGGTTTATGGATCGATCCTCGTTTCTATTTTCTGGAAACCGAAACGTGGGAAAGTAGGCAGCGTGGTGCTTAGCACGCAACCACATCCCTTTAGGATTAGTTCAGGTTTAGTGAAGGATAAGTAAATCACTACTGAAGTACCTTAACACACTGTAACTATAGCAGCTGTTCCTGCTGTACATGCCATTTTGGTCTATTGCGTTTGCCCATTTATGTGTCAGTGCATGTTCTGAGCACCGACGTTCTCTGCCTTCCCTGCCACATGTCCGGATAGTGCCCGAGGTGGGCAGCATCGGAGCTGGAGTCATGGTTCGGTCCCATGGAATTAATTATGACTTCATGGATGTGGCTTACGAACTGTGACATCGTTGATGCAGCCTTCTGTCTGCTGATTCACACAGGCCGACACGGAGAACTGTCGGACGTTGGCTTTGCCCTTGATCACAGTTTACACCTTGCTTTTAGCAGACGGGGCCTCTCTTGGGCAGCCGGTTGACCTTGGACCCCCAGAGGTTTTTTTACTCCCAACTTTGGCTTTTTTGGCTCCTCTCCTCCATTGTCATCTGGCTTTCTTATCTTCATTCTTTGTTTCTGTCTTCCTTTATTCCCCGTTTCATGTTTTATTCTGTATAAATGATGCAGAAATGCATTACACCACACATGCCTGTCAGCACCCTGGAGCGACTGTTGTGAACTGGGCGATTTGAAAATGAATTGCACTGGGTTAGTCTGGGCTCATTCATCGAAACATTGAGATGCTCTGAAGAGAACACCATGGTCTTCCAATGCCCAGCCAACAGCGGTCTTCAAACAGAAGATGTGGGGCAGTCCTGAGAAGGTGCTTTGGCAGGTCTCCCCCACTTGAAATAGTTTCATGTTGAGAACAGGAGAGTTTTACGCCTTTCTACGTTATGTTATTTCTAAGAGCAAATTCAATGAAATCCATCCACGCAAAATTGATCCAGGGAAGCTTTTGGAGCCTCTCTTCTTCTCCGTCCTGCCAGATGCCTGCATGCTCCTCTAGTGAGAACAGGAGGAAGAGAGCCGTCACAGCAGGGATCATTGAGTCCAACCAGCTTGCTGTCTATGTGCAATTCCAGTTGTTTGAAGATGCCGTCCGTGAGCATTAACATCAAGACGCCCAGCGGCATGTTCGCAGTCACAAGGGGAAGCCGTCATTACAGCGCAAACGTCAACTGCCAGCTGCCCAATCAGCGCTCGAGGGGCTGGACGCGGCTCGACGGATGCACTGGTCCCTGGGGCTCAGCGAAACACCTGCCACGCAGTCCAATCCTTGCAATAACTGCGGGAACCAGCTATGAGCTTTGGCAAGTCAACCAGTCGTGAATGATGCCAGCGGACAGAGTCGCTTTTTTGACCAGTTTAAAAGACCCGGGTCTCGAAGTTCAGGCACCAGCCGAGGAAGTTAATCCTGAACCTCACCATGCATGCAATTACCTTCTGAACACTTTGGTTGTGGACTTTACAGGGGTGGACTAAAGCTCATTACTACAGCCTAATCATTCCGCCGGCTAATTAACCGCGTCCTGACGTGATTGGTCACTCAGGATGCTGCGAAGCAGCAAGGAGCATGTGTGTGAGTGAGGAAGCAGAAGGTGTCCGACAGCTATAAATTAAATGTGATTTCTATCACGACTTGTCCGGAGCCTGCAGTGAATCAAGCAGGGTGCTGCAAACAAGCTAAGTCAGCCAACAGACGTGAATCTGTATTGGCAAAGCACAAGCAAATAACACAACCAGTCAGATGGGGAAGTTTCTTTCCCTCTCTCTCCCTCTCTTTTTCTCCTCCACGCTCCGCTGCCCTCACTCACCCCTTCAATCTCCCACTCCGCAGAATCTCTTTATCTCTCTTTCTATTTCTCATTCAATGTTGTTTTTAAAATTTGACTTATGGACTGAATCATCCAGCCCATCTCTGCGTGCTCCGCTCTCCCCTTCTTATTTAATCTTGTTTGGCTAAAATCGAATTTACATAATTATCACAAACTATACAACCTCCAGTAACCCGTGTTAACAGGTCTGGTGCCTCATTTCAATCTATGTAGCATCACATTTATTGATTTACAGCTGCAAACATCCCTCTGTTTCTGGGGGTTAGCATCTCTAGAGACTGCTGATTACCTTCTGGAAACAAACCCCCTCCCCATTAGGGTAATTAAAAAGTAGGTCGTTCTCATCACTCCAAGCCAGCCCTGTGCAATGAAAGACCCAGAAAACCAGCGGGAATCAGCAGCTGCCCTGTTTAGCGAAGGACCGCCGTTTCCCCGTTGCCCAAAGCCATGGGTTTGGTTTGGCTTCTCAGGAGAACTTTCCCGCTGATTCTGTTTCCGATTCCTCGCATTTGAGGATTTGTCAGGGTTTGACTCGATGCTTACCGTAAAAGCGTTGTAGCTGGAGGATAAAAAAAGGAGGGAAAAAGCCAGAGAGGGTTAGTGTGAAAAGAACAGGGAAATATACAGGGGTAGAGGCCACAGTGGCACTGACCCCGGCTGAAAGCTGATTGGCCCCCGGAGTGCTTCTTCCCCTGTCACTCACTGATTCAAAACTTATCATTGGCTCTGCCTCAGTTACATACCACGATAGCCAGCCTGAAGTAAGTCCTTTGTGCAAATTAAGTGAAACAAGCCATATTTTTTCCAATCTGATTTTCAGTTTCATTCTAGAAAGCCAACATTATGCCTTCATTATTCACTTTTTCAATAGGTTGGGGTTACATCATTATGGCTGGGTTGCATCTGCATGAATTAAATTAATCCTGGCTTAGACTTAATCTAGGGTTAGTAAATCCAGGTTTAATCTGGTTTATGATTGATCAGAGATGTGTTGCACATCATAATTTTAACCCTAAACTTTGATTAAAATAGTATTAATGTAGGTTCAGTTTTCTAGTTATTGGAGTATTAATCGTAATCAAAACTGGGCAAAGCCTTTTATTAATATTTTACTTTTACTCTTACTCTCACTTCCATGCATGATAGCTGGTCCAGCCTTCCCACTGGGGTATATGGCACACTCTTTTGTGAATCTATACCAGCTGGGAAACCTTACTATTGCTTTAAAAATTTCAATTGGGAAGTAGATAAATCTTGATTCAATACAGTTTAAAAGTTAAACCATGTTGGTACAACCCAGCCCAAATGTAGGAATTTTCATTATTGTTACATTTCTTGATGGGTCAGGTATCTTTCAGTATGATCTAGCCCCGGGCCGTATGTAGAAATCAGTGAGGAGTTTCATCAACAAGAATAAAATCAAGGATTTAAACCCTATACACTCTAAAAGAAAAGGTAAAAATTTGTACCTTTGCTTGTCACTAGGGCTGTACCCTCAAGGGTCTGCCAATTATACCCTAGCTGTAGGTAAATGTAGCTTTTAAGGTACAGAAATGGACTCAGAGTACAATTACAAAGGAATAGCCCAGGTGACAAGCAAAGCTAAAAAATGTTACCCTTTTTTCCGAGAGTGTAGAGAATCCGTGGTCAATCTGCAAGCAGCACCTTCGTGAAATGGACTGTATCGCGAAAGATAAGCTTATGGAGGCGTTAATTCAAGTATGAAACTGGGACCCCAAGATCTAAAAAGACTGCTCAAAATTGTTGGATTCTACGCCAAATCATGTCCAAATGCTACTAAAAGAACGAGGAGATCATATTATATATTGAAATGTTGACATGCTGAACTTGTTTCAATTAATTTGCACAAGGGTGCACCCTACAGTAGATCCTATTGAATAAAACAAGAGAGAAGTTCGGCAATGGTTGACCGTTCCCTAACTTTCATTGCTGAATCTCTTTCAGACACGTTCGATTCATTACTGTAGCAAGGCTGCAGACTCGACCTGTGGCATATCAACGTAGATAGTCTATTAAACCCTTTAGTTCTGACAGTCTCATAAGGACTGGCTTCACCCAAATGCACCCCAACACTCAAAATTCATTGAGTTCAATTCAAGGCAATACAAAGACTTATAAAATCCCCCCTATTGCACACAGTTCTCAGAAGGTGAATTTAGCAGTGAAAGATTCCTGTCTTCCAACAATCTGCATGTCAAAGCTCATGCCAAGAAGCATGCGACTGGCGCATGGATGCAGCATAGCTGTGAGCCAAATGTCATTTTCTCAGCGACTTCCCAAAGAAAAGT
Organism: Hippopotamyrus pictus; assembly: GCA_026781145.1. Lineage (NCBI taxonomy): Eukaryota > Metazoa > Chordata > Actinopteri > Osteoglossiformes > Mormyridae > Hippopotamyrus > Hippopotamyrus pictus. The sequence goes on along the minus strand of JAODLC010000119.1, from coordinate 1,491,746 downwards.
CTCTCTTCGGAGCGTGACTCCAAATATCTGCTCCACGGATTTCACGCCTCCTGCCAGAAACGTCTTCAGGCCCCCGGGGGGAACGCCGTCAGAGCACGGAGCGAATGGCCGTTTAATTAGCTGGGCCCTTTAACGCAGAGCGAACCTCTCTGGGAATCTCGCGGCAGCGCATTTTTTTTTGTCGGGGGCTCAAGCCTCCCGGCTCGCAGATCACTTTAATTAGCAGGCGCCGGTGTGTCTGACCAGCCCCCAGCAGTGCATGGCCTCCAGGAGGAGGTCTTCCGAATATCTGCGGAGTCCCTTGCACTCGGATGACGATAGTGCGCTCAGCTGCACGCTTATCACGAAAGACCTATCATTGGAAAGAAGAAGAAAGAAAATGAAATTCAAGAAAGATGGAAGTAACATTTCAGGGGTGGGGGTCACATCCTACCTCCACTCCGTGGGTGAGGAGTTTGCATTTTTTCCCTGGGTTACATGGACTTACTCTTTCCCTCTTCCCAAGGTTAGACAAATTGGCGTTGTCACGCCCGGCTCCGTTCGATCCTCCTGTGTGCCACGCCCACCTCGTTACCCCGTGTTCCTACCCGATTGTGCCCAGCTGTTTCTTGTTTATTCTGGCTTGTCCTGTGTATTTAGTCCGTGTCTCAGTCAGTATTCCCCAGGTCTGTCATTGAAGTCTACTGTGTAGTGTTCCTGTGTTCGTGAATCTGCCGATTAAACCCCGTTTCCTCGTCAGTCTGGATTCCTGTGCTCCCTTACCCGCTCACCCCACTCCGCACCGTGACAGGCGTCTTGTTCAAAGTGTGTGATTTTGTGTGCCCTTTGTCAGACTAGCAGGGTTCTATCATCTTGTATGTCTTTTGTCCCATACCCTATACTGCCTGGTATAGGCTCCACCCCTCCCAGAATAAATTGTTAGAAAATTAGATGGATGGATATATATGCACCTTAAATTAGACATCAATTGCAGTGTCGATAATGTGAGGAAAAAAAAAACCTTTTACTGACTTCGTTTGGGTTATGGTTGGGGTTTGGGTTAGGTTTAGGGTTAAGGATAGGGTAGTGTCCAGTCTTTGCATAAGTCTGTAAGCACGTGCCTCTTCTTAATGGAACTTTGGAGAGCATCTGTATTCAACCTGAAATCAGGGCCAAAGTCATCCATTTTTCATTGGAAGGATGACTGTCGCAGAAAGTTCAGAGACAAGGAAATGGGCTTTAGAACAGAATACTGTAAGATAAATTAGGTTATCACTGTGACTGAGACTGGATGAGGGGTTGAAACAGATGGATGCATAGAAAAATTAGATTTTACATCTGGATGATCTCCCTCCCTTTAATTTCGCACCAAATCTGAGAAACGTAGACCTTCCTAAGCATTAAATAATTTTGCATGCGCTTGTTTTGGCTTTGAAGAGATTATTTTCATGGGAATTCTCCTAACGTCTTAAGAACACCTGTGGCATGCATACCAGGCACCTGCAAATTCTGAAACGCAGAGGGCCCCAATTACACAAATGCAGAGTTTGGGAAGTGCCACCAGGGGATCGTAAAGGGTGAGAGGAAGTAAGACCAGACGCGTGCCTGAGGGGAAACTGGAACAGGTGCTACACTTCAAAAGTCACTGGAAAGCAAATGGAAGGGGGCGACTGTGATCCTTCCTTCTCACTGGGACAATCTCACTGGAACGTCACTGTAAAGTATTAATCAGTAGGCACATCATTAACATGCATGGTATATCATGCACCAAAAGGTCAGAAAAACCATTTACCTTTCCTTTATTGATTTTGCGACATGGACGATATGGATGAAGGAGAAAAAACAGAAGATAAATAATTAGTCTTTATATAACATAAAAATACATAAAATATGATCCCATTAGAAACACTTACATGGCCAGTGTTTGCAGCCCTGTTTATTAAGCATCTACCATCAATGTACGTCCCACAATGAATAATTTCCCTAAAAGTGGACTAAATGGGCTCCTAATTATACTCTGACAGCACACATTAAGATGCTGAATGGCTATGCAGTGATATTCCATTTGGGACATTTCGTAGAATGTAATGAAACAGTGCAGACGTGCATCCTGTTATTTCCATTTTGTGCCATCCACAAAATTTAATTCATTACACTTGGCATTTTTTTTTCTCAATTTTGCTTAATAGATTCTTTTATCTCTCTTTATTTTTGCTGAGGCTGAATCTCAGCATATTAAATAAGTTAGCAGAGATAGTTCAGGCCAGTGGCTAAAATGGAGCTCTGTTTGATGTTCTTTAAGGTCGCCCCTTTGCTTCAAAGATTCTTCTTGAATCCTTATGTCACAGTGTTGTATTTATTAACAGGATTTTGTCCATACAGGATACCAAGAACAACTTTGATATGTATTTATTTAGCCACATACAATTTTTTGAGTAAGGGTCAGGCAATCCCTGGAGTAATTGGTGATTAAGGACCTTGCTTAAGTGCCTAACAGTGAAATCACTCTTCCAACCCTGGGATTCAAACCAACAACCATCCCATTAGAGGTACATCACCTTAACCTGGTGAGTCACACACTGCCCCCATTAAAATATGATTAAAATTAGGTGGAGTGTTGGAAACTTTATGTGTTTTTTCTGATGTCTGTGGGCCATGTGGAAGGATGCCCACACTCCAAATAGCAATGGTTTTGTGATATTGTAGGGGGGTGAGGGGTGTACTTCTTCACTCCACCACTAAGAGGCGCATAACTTTGGACTCCGTCCCAGCCTTGGCGGTAATGCATTCTCTGCTGCAGCATACGGCACTCTCTGCCTTTTCTGGCCTGAGGGAGTTACTCATTTTGAGCGAAGAGGCAGCGAGAATCAACATGGCTTCGTGAGGATCTATTGGCAGGTGCACCGGGGGTGGCCCAGCGGGAGGCGTGTAACGGTACAACAGACGATCCCTCAGAGCGGCCGACGCAAGCCTTCGGGCAGATGGAGGCAAGTAGGTCGCGGCGTTCGTCAGGAGAACGGAGCGCTGGGCGTGAGTCAACATGCAGATCAGCCTCACGAGAAGATCATGAAGATGTACGCCGGCCTTGTGAATAATTAAAACTGCAATCAGCGCCCCCTGTGGCTGCAGCAACTCGCAACATATGCACCCTAATGCAGCACAAAATGCAGCACGGCTCCAAGACTTCACCCATTCGTCATTTTAATTATGCACCCGCCTGAATATGCTTCACACCTCTTAATTGTCTGAGAGGATAATTAGACTTAATGGCCAAATATCATATGGAGAGCTAAGTGCATTGTTAAATACACTTTAAATCTACAAAAATATATATATGTGTCCGTTTTCTAAATGAGTCTGGGCTACGTGGTAAAGCTTATCACCATACCGTGGTAATAGAGGGCTGACTCTCCAAAATCCCGCTGCTTTAAACCCACGCGCCCCTGTTTTCCGTTTCAGGAACATAAGGACTCATCTGGTCTATCAGCAATCCTCAGGCAGTGCAAAATCAATCTGATAAAAAAAGTCACGTGGGTAGAAACAGGCTTTGTGTGTGCAGCATAATGGGTAAGTGTCAGCCTGTCATTGCTTACATGGGAGGACAGATTTCAGGACCACCTGTCTCATTTTCTTACAGAGTATTCTGAATTGTTGCCAGGAAACATTCTTTGTGGAATTTTCAGTCATTCATTTGCTTGTTTGTTAGTAAACAAAGTAATAATAAAAATAATAGTATTATTGTTTAACAACAACAATAATAATAATTAAAAAAACCTTAGCGATAAAAAAAAAAACATTTGCTTAGACATGTCTTACATAAATGTCTTTGTGTTAGATTTGAAATATTAGTAACGTTTAAAAAGGTATAAGAGCATTGCGTATCACGAAGGGGAGCAGAAACACTGCGTATCACGAAGGGGAGCAGAAACACTGCGTATCACGAAGGGGAGCAGAAACACTGCGTATCACGAAGTGTAGCAGAAACACTGCGTATCATGAAGTGGAGCAGAAACACTCATGGGCCACTTGGTCTTCAGAATGGGGATGGAGTAGGAGAAAGGCACATAAGAGCCTTTGTTAAAAGGGGTTTTGCGCCCTGGAAAAAGACCGTCATGTACTCTTGAGGAAGGCAATTTGTGTTGAATCAATACAACATCCAAGTCAGCTCAAAATCTTGTCTTTGTCTGTTTTTTGCTCTGCTACAAGGACCTGGTTCTAAAGTCTGTTTTTGATTATTTACACAAAAAAACAACATGCAATCAAATACTGTTAACTGTATCAGAGATCCTACGCTCCAGCTGGTAATTACCTCGCTGTACCAGAAGGTGGCTCTCTTTTGCCCTGTATTTTTAAATCCAGGGTTAGTTTTAAAAAGTCGATAAGGACGCTGATACTGGAACGTCTGTTGTCATGGCACAGTAAAAAATAGCATCCATATTCCACTGGCTCATCAAAAAGAAATATATCAAAATTATGATACATGTATTCACATTATCAACATGCTAAAAATATGAGATCAGAAGCTTTTTATTTATATCAAATTCGGGTAATATATTTGGTCGTCCTGTTAATCGCAAAAGCAATAGGAATTTCCCGATGGTCGTTATACCTATATAGAAAGTCTTAATTTTAAGCAAGTGAATGCTATTATTGTTAGAATGAAAAAACATAAAACCAGAAACTCGAGTATTAACACCCACGAGTCTCTCATTACCATACTTCCCACATAATGTCTTGACCCTTTGTAATCTTGTGAGAAGTTTTTCTTCCCGTTCAGCATGGCACCGATATAAATAGGTGCGAAATAATGAGCATAAACTTGCTCTAAAACAAAACAGATAATGGGAAGTATTAAACAGCCGTAATGCTTAGTTCTACTGAAGCTCCCATTGATGATTGACAGCATGCCTTGCTCTGTTGGCTAACTGTGTTTGGTTGTGGTTTCAAGAAGCGCATTGTTATTGCAATTTGAATGTAATTAGGATTATTATGCTTGGTTACATAAGCGAGGCGTAAATTAGGCTACTCTCAATCTATAACAGAATCTGGGCAAGATTCACATGCACTTGTAGATTCTCTATAGAAGTTTTTGGGTGTAATTAATTTCATGGTAATTATTTTTTAACAATAATGCCTCTACCTTGTACTGCATGCTGTCTGAGAGTGCCCCCCACTGGAAGAGGGGCGAATGCATAAATGAATTAGTTTTATTAATATGTATCCATCCATTTTATGTATCTGCTTTTCCTATTCAGGGTCACAGGGGTTCTGGAATCTATGCCAGAAGCAATGGGTATAGGGCAGTGAATAACCCACGTTGGGCTGCCAACCCGTCGCAGGACACGCTCACACACCATTGACTCATACATGCACACACAGACAATTTGGCAGGTCCACTTCTGTGGGTGGAAATCTGGAGAACCCAGAGGCAACCCCACGAGGTAACACTTTACTGGGGACATAAATACTTAGTGACTTAGTTACTATTGATGTACAAATCATGAACAAATTAGCTACTACTTGATAAGATACATCATGATTCATTAATGATCAAATATGAGCAGTATTTAACCTTATTGCATGTTCCTTCAGTAGTTCCTTAGTAATTCCTTCAGTAGTTCCTTAGTAATTCCTTCAGTAGTTCCTTCAGTACTTCACAAAGGTTTGCAGAATTAAATATAATAATAGCTTGGGATAAAAGATGTGCAACGATATATACTGTACGTGATGAACGAACGAGATCAGTATGTAGGCCTAAGTAAGTCTTAGTTAATGGTTAATTAATACATATTTAATAGCATAATGCTACATTATTTGTGTCCTCTCTCGTATACAGTTATTCTCCACGATGGGAGAACATTCCAGCTCCACACACATGGAGCGGGGGCAGGGAACCAAACCCTAGTCCCCGAGGTGTGAGGTGACAGTGCTAACCAGCGAGCCACCCCTTTGAAATGAAAAATACAGAGGCGACTATAGAGAAATCTCCCAAGTAGAAAGTTAACTGCTAAATTAATGGCGCTAGCATGAAAGGGCTAACGATAGTTTTTATGATTTACATATTAGTGGGAATATGTTATTATCCCGTTCAAATTAAAACATGGCTTGCCACCTCAGCGGGAGTGGAACTCGATGTCAATATTGTCTTTAATTAAATGTAGCGTTGATGGTCTACCATGTACACAGTGTTTTCACTGAATAATAGCACTTTCTAAGGGCCAGGGCCATTATATGCAGGTAATGATTAAATAAAAAGTTACAATTTCTTTATTGAAAAAAACATATTTTGCTGATATACAGCACATGTCAGACCAGCAATGGGATAAGATGAGGTTTAGGGTTATTCCAGGGTAAAGCCACTGCTCTCATCACTTAAGCGACATAGAAGCCCGACCCTGCATTAAGAACTGCTTCTTAATTGGTGCTTAATTGATATGCAAATGTGTCTGTCTGTAAAGTGTCCTCTCCGTTCTGGCAATGATTGCTGGCATGGTTTTCTGTGCCACACACCATGGTAGCATTTCCTGGTTATCAGGTGCCATGTGATCAGAGGAAAGGTGACATCATCCAGCGCTCTGGATCAGTTTAGGGTAGCATCCTTGCTAAAGATTTAAAATAATTAATAATAATAATAATAATAATAATAATAATAATAGGACAAATCTTACAAGGTAGGGTAATGGAGACAGTTTTGAAGGTTTGCCGTTTTATTCACTGATATAGGGCATTGTACTATAAAAGTCACACATACAATGTATTTACACACATAGCATTGTGCTGTATGAGATGTGAAGCGGACAAATTAAATGGACATAGGATAGTGAGATGATACAATATCCATGGATTTGGCTCATACAGTGCCAGCCTCCAGCTAGGCTTCACTGAATAATTACTCGTTCTGAAACATAATGAAAAATCAAACAAAAGATTAAACTGTTTCAATAGATCCAACAGTGTCAATGTTTTGATGTTGTTAGAGGTTTTCATTTCGTGTGACACTACAGTAGTTGTGGTTCAGTCTTGGATGGTGTTAGTCTTAATATTTTAAACACCTTTTGCTATCATTTGGGGTTAAATTGAAGCAGCAAATAACATAAAAATTTCAATCTAGATCTTCTGTTTTATTATGATTATTATTAATAGTAGTAGCAGTGGCAACAGCACCACATGTAATAACAATAATAATAACAACAATAATAATAGTAATAATATGTATTATTATTTAATTAATGGCATCATATATTATATATTGTCAATATATAGGAATTATTATGCAACAATAATAATAATAATTTATTTTAAACTGTTACATGCTATGTTATCATACTGTACATAATAATAATAGTAATAATAATAATAATAATAATTAGTAGTCGTAGTAGTATAGTCTAGTATATCTTTACAACTGTATTTTACAGAAATCATGCAAACCTACTCTATGCATTAGCATGGTAGTAGTTTTTTTATTAATAAAAATTGTACTTTACCGTTTATAACTAAAGTACAATCCATCCATGGATTACTTTTTAGTAAAATGACAAGTTTAAGGCGACAGACACTTTGATGATAACCAATCAAAAGCAGCAGATTATGCACCTATAGACATCCACACTCAGTTATTGCTGGTTTTGATAGTTGTATTTTATCAATACTTCTTTCTAACTTACATAAACTATACTAAGCTATTTGTGAAGGCTTGTTCGATTGCATTTAGAGAATGGTCACTCATGTCAGATTAATTTCTGATAGATCTCCTGGCTGTCAGTGGTCTCTTAAAAAGTAAAGATGATAGAAAGTCTGGTCTTTGTGACGATGGTAAGTTGTAAATTATGCTGGATATACAGTATATTGCTTGCTGACAAAATGAATATAAGAGCAGTATATGCAAATGGTAAAGATAAATTAATGCAATGATAACTGGTCTAAATAACAGACGAGTGTAGATTCGTTACAACTCCAGTCCTTTATTTGGTTGTGTTCACCGTTAAAAATCCACCGGAGGTACCGGCTCCATTTCACAATGACCCCACGGAGGCTCTTGCATAGGGCAGTCTTACGCGTTCCTTCATTTAACTACAAAACACTAAAGGTCAACGTTTCTTACAGAGGCTTTCAGTCATTGCTAATTATGTACAAAGGAGAAGGTCTGAAGGCTTCTCACATTGCGTCTCCTTCCAGGCAACACCCTCTCGCATCCCTGCCGCATGACCTTGGGCCAGCCCAAGAGAAGACAGACGCTGAACGTGCAAGCGAAAAGGACAAATATTTGTCTGTGCGGCATCAGGACAGTCGGATCTTGAACAACTCCCTCATCCTCTGTGCTTAAAATGTAACACAAATCCTGTAGAAACCACCAGTACGGTCTCCTCACAGCGGTAAAGGGAGCAATGAGCGGTTAGCAGAAAGTCTGATTACCTGAACTTCATATACGAGCTCCATCAAACAAAAACAAACATCTGTTGAGTTGAACAATTAAATAAGTATCGTTTGACATGTTCTCTCATCATGTGCTGGAAAAACACCCGAGCAATTTGCTTTAAAAGCCAAACAAAATGACAACCCTAAACAATGACCAAAGGAACAGTGCAGACAAAGAATTTTTTTTCTTTACTTATTAGATTGCAAAGACGAAACGTGAGAACCTGTCAGATGACAAATGTGTCTGTATTACCTTTTTCATTATTGACTTGGGCAATTTCCTTGACACCCTTATAGAAAACACGCTTGGTCAGAAAACATTCTCACAATGTTACTTCAAAGGAGAAAGAATCCATCGGGATGACCCAAAGAAGTCTACATTAAGACAGATTAACAGCTGTCGGAGAGAAAAGTCATCATTCCGTCACTTTCCCTTGTACTGTATGTGTGAGTCAAACATTTAGACGGGTCAAAGATTTTTCTGCCTGTGTCTTGTATAGATTGTGTTACCGTTTCTGAAACATGTTACATAAGACTGTGTGGGACTAAAACATTCTAATGAGAACCTTATGAAGAAAAAAGACCACTGGGCTTACAATAGAAGACCTGCTGACTAACACTCTGCTAAAAGGCTAATACAGCATTGCAATGTAACTGTGTGGATGAACAGTGTGAGAGATGTTAGAATTAATGCTGGATGGATCCTGCATTATGTTAGCATTGCATGAACAGCCAGAGGAAAGTTAGCGTTAAATGGACAACATAAGGGCTTGAATGTCAGATGAATAGCCCGTGTGACATTAGCACTAGGGCTTAATGAACAGCCTAAGGACATTAGTACTGGGTGAACAGCCTGAGGAATGTTAGCATTAGCTTTGAAAGAAGCTGCTGTTACACGTATTGCATGTGGACGTTGATAAGCGATGAGTGGCTCAAGTGATATTAGCACTGGTATATAAATAACAGCCCGATTGACGTTAATACCGGATGATGAGCCAGAGAAATGTTAGCATTAGCTGCAAATGAAAATCCTGAAACAACTTACCATTGTACTAAAGTTAGTGAGCATTATATGAACAGCGTGAAGCCATTAGTATTGAATGACCAGCCTGAGGAATGTTAGCATGTTAGCATTAGATCTGAGCCAGATCTTAGCCAGAGGGAAGTTAGTGTTAGACCTATAGTATGAAGGTGCTAATTCAAGACAAACAGCTGGATGCACATTAGCCCCGGCACTTAAATAACAGCCTGATCAACATTAGTACTGGATGAACAACCAGAGAAACGTTAGCATTAGCTTTAAAAGGAAATCCTGAGATACGCTAGCATTACGTGGAAGCTGTAAAGGACATTAGCATTATATGAAAAACACAAAGCCATTAGTAACTGGATGAACAGCCAGAATGACATTAGGACCGGTGCTTAACGAACAGGGATGTTAGTATTGGTTGAACGAGTTATGAAAATACATCATCTCTGAGGGCTCCCTGGCTCTGAAGTCAGTCATTACTTCTCTGCCCCCATGCATGGGTGGTACTACCAAGACTATAGTCCATAAGGTATAGTCCATCTGAAACAGCTACAAGAGCAGAGATGGCTTAATGTCCTCTAATAATGGGACAAGGTATGAGAGGGTGCGGAAATGGAAAAAGCAATTTCACGCACGCATGGATTCAGAAACACTTGGTCACCCCATGAAGAGCCAGCTACCCGAAACAGACAAATGCCCCCGCTGACTTCCTGACCGCCTGACCCAGTGACTGCTTAAGCCCATCTATTCCACCACCCATTACCCCCCCAGACCGTCCCTCTTTAAGCATCTACTGGGGAAAAATGCAAGGGATCCCATAACAAGCGATCTGAGGTCATGGGTCCTTGGCTCTCACTGGCCTTATGCCCTAATATAGCTGATGCAGGGGCTATAAAAACATCTCAATGGCAATTCTGGATAAGTCTTCTTCTAGCTAGCTAATTAGCGACTACTGCGGTGGCATCAGCTAACATCATTTTCCAAGTGTATTTGCCACAGAATGGCATATTTAACTGTTAGCATATCAAATGTTTCACGCTATTTTTACGCATTTTAACGACTGGCATGAATATTTGTTTAATTGAGGATTTTACAATGTTCTGTACTTGGGTCATGTGGAGCGTAATAACTTCTCATAGTGAATATTTAAAAGAAAAGAGCACTATGTAAATGTGAATAATTGATATGCATGATTTGAAGTGTATTTGGATATATATCAATAAAAAGTGAATTAAAAAAAAATAAAAGAGCAAAATACACAGATTTTTTTCCCTAGTACAAAGCATAATTTTGGAATCACTCATCCTACCTACAGATACCTCAGAAGCTAGCCAGCAGGTCTTAGTAACTACTAACCAAGGTTAAACACCATTACACCCTCCACCCATTAAGAATACTTAGTACTTGGTCAAGGCCAGGACGTATATTGGTGGCCATTGTAGTACATCCTCTCAATGGGACGTTACTAGTCCATGCAACTTCCTGAATTACGAATCTTGCCAATTATCATCACTGCAAGTATATGTCTGGTTCTAGGGTTTAGCTGTCTAGTGCTGAGCTGGTGGAGTGGAAAGATATGAGTAAGACACTCTAAAGGAGTATGGGGCCGTTCCTCTTCACCGTGATTGAGTTTACATCGTGAGGTCCAATCACGACCTTCGAACAAGCAGGTCAAAACCCAGAATAAGGGGGCTCTGATGCTGAGGAGATGCGTTCTCTGTCTCCGAGGCCCATTTCCAGCCACCGAACCAGGCGAGACGCAAATTTTCCATGCAAATGGCCCTCAAGGTCATATGGAGGACACCATCCATGTTCACTTGTGGCTCAGTAAACATGCATTTCAGACTGTATTGATATGCTTTACTGAAGCTGCTTAATCGAAGCCCTTAATATGAAAATTAAAAATGAGGTTTATGACCTCAAACAGGGAATGGGACAACATTATATAGGTCAAGAATACAGTATCACGTTAAACATAGGAAAATTTGTTCAAAAGTGTTCGTTGCACATTCTCAGAAGTATATCGCAAACTGAAATAAAAAATGCAACACAAAGCACTCATGAATTTGCTTGAAAGGTAACTTTCTATTGGGTTATATGAAATGTACCCTCCCTACAGTATAAATACATATCAATTGATGTTTATTTTCTTAGAAATAAATTTCTGCTAAATTAACATACTTCTGCACGTTTTTTCCCCATATTAAAATGCCAACCATCCTGCCTTACACCCCAAAAAGGAATATTAAGGAATATTGCTGGATTAAATTGAGTATTTTCACACTTACACCCAACTACATCCATTGAGAACATAGAGCCTACAGTAATTAATACAATTCCAGTCTCGGGAATTATTTTCTTTTACATGCTCATTTTCAATGACATTTTGACAACATATGAATGGATGTTGTAGGTCTTTTTTTGGTTCATCTATTTTTTTAAGCATTCTTTACTTTCAATGTTAAGAAATGTCTAATAGTACTCACAAACTAGAATACGTAAGCCACTTGAAATTAGACTTCTTGTTTTAAAGTTTGCATTATGTGATAGAAAAAAAATAAACGATATGGGTGCCAGGCAAAGACTACCCATTTCTGGACTCCATAGTGTCCTTTGATAGGTAGACCACCCAGTAGACCATGTTAAAAGCCCCAAAGGACACTGGGAAAAGAATGCGTGCATACTTGTCAATTTTGCTGGTCCCATTGGATCCTGCCGCAGGTGGGGGTGTGGCCTGTATTAGGTCCACTTTGTTTCCTGTCGTCTGGATGTGCTCAAGCTTGGGCCCCAGCAGGGTCTGGAGGGAGGAGGAGCTCACATAAACGTTGGTGGCGGCACAGCCAATGAGTGTGGGCGTGGAGGGCGGGGCCGGCGGCGTGTTCTTGGCGGTCAGGGTGGATTGGCTGAAAGGGTTGGGGCTGGTGTGTGATAGGCCGGCGGGAGGCACGGCGGACGCCGCGGCCGTCGTGGTTCCCAGTGACGCCTGTCCCACCCCTGAGGAGCTGGTGCTCCCCCCCGAATTCCCACCGCCGGGGTCAGTTCTGGGGCTGCTGTTCACGCACGTCTGGGTCACGAAGTTCATTCGTTTGCGCAGGTTTCCGTTCGTGTCTGGATTCTGCTGCTGTGGAGACACAAGCGCGTTTTCAGCAAACGTGAGCGGAACAGATGGATGGAGGTCTGCTCTGCAGGGTCACAGTCAAAGGCACGGTGTTCATTAGGAAGGAGGGGCTAATCACAATTACACAGCTCAATTTTGGAATTTCCGGACATTTTAGAACCATGTCTGGACATCATATATGTTTCCTGTTATTAAAAAGAACTTTCATTATTCCTACAATTATCATTGGTTCAAACTGTTTTTATATATTTGAAAAAAACAAAGTATTTTAGCTCTACCAGGGATAAACGTTGTTCATTTTCTGCTTTGCATACTGTAATAAACAGATTCCCCTTGGAAAAAAACTGCACTCCCCTTATTAGGGAGAGAAAAATCACACTGATATCTGGTTCTCATTTCCTGACTTGCAATGAAGCATGATAAGTTTCTTCTAGAAAATTCAATGTTACGTTTCTTCAATGCCGCATTTTCAATATTATCTCTCACCAGATGCAGATGCTAATTTAACAAAATTGCATATGAAGACCAATATAACACAATAAAACAAATGTAATCTATAACCTATATTTGGAGTGCTACATAACACACGCAAATATATACATTTGAGTTGGACGTTTGCATGTGGGGGGAAATAAAATGACATATTGCTTTCCGTATGGCATCTGATGCAAACATAACCCATCAACGTACTGTCTATATATTGGGTAACAACAAACCACTTATGTAAAGGTGCAAAATGCCACCATAGAATGTAGAGCAAGGCTGGTCTTTCCAATTAATTGCAATTTCGACTCCGCTCATGCATTTTTCTCTGTCTGCTGGCAGGATCAAGAGGAGGCCCAGGCTTTTGTAATCATGATGATTTTTTTAAAAAGTGAGTTTTTTTTTTGAAGCAGAATAAATCACAGGCATCTTCATTTATAAAAACACGGGTGGGTATTAGGCACAGACCCCCTCCCCCGCTAAAGTCTGAGGGTAACAGAGCTGAAGACGTTTGACTATGACACATCCCAGAGGTGGAGGAAACGTCAGGTCATTAGAGCTCTGCTGTGGACCAACAAATGCGTGGGGTGAGGTGGGGTGAGGTGGGGTGGGCGGAGGGGGCAGTGAGCCATCCATTATTTGGAATAGAATGGAAATGAATTACCAGTATAAGCAACACCATCTCAGCTTTAGGGCATTGGAAATGGATCCATCCTGATTCCCCATCAGCCAGAATTACTTAGATGGGTGAGTGCAGTGAATATCCTTTATATGACCCAGTGAATATCCTTTATATGACCCAGTGAATATCCTTTTTTTTTTTTTTTTATATCCTTTATATGACCCAGTGAATATCCTTTATATGACCCAGTGAATATCCTTTATACGACCCAGTGAATATCCTTTATATGACCTAGTGAATATCCTTCATATGACCCAGTGAATATCCTTCATATGACCCAATGAATATCCTTTATATGACCCAGTGAATATCCTTTATATGACCCAGTGAATATCCTTTATATGACCCAGTGAATATC
>JAODLC010000119.1:1453199-1477578 GCA_026781145.1 Hippopotamyrus pictus | reverse complement strand
ATATGACCCAGTGAATATCCTTTATATGACCCAGTGAATATCCTTTATATGACCCAGTGAATATCCTTTATATGACCTAGTGAATATCCTTCATATGACCCAGTGAATATCCTTTATATGACCCAGTGAATATCCTTTATATGACCCAGTGAATATCCTTTATATGACCCAGTGAATATCCTTAATATGACCCAGTGAATATCCTTTATATGACCAGACTCACTCTTGGATGAGAGCAGCGTGTTTAATCTGTTTACATGCCGTGCCTGAAAGGTGTTACGAGCAGGGGTGGCCACCCGTGTCACATCTCCCGCCCCCAGGAGAGTGTTTGTTTGTCGACTAATAAATAAATAAGTGTTTACTAAGTGCGATCAACCTGGGGTGGTGTGCAGATTCATGTTTCCTTTGCCGAGGGGGGGGCGGGGGGGTCAGCAGAAGGCCTGCCCTGTTGGAGGCCACCCCTACCCCCCTCCCTGAGGCAGCTGTCACGTGTGGCAGGGTGACAGAGGGCTTATGGGAAGGTGCAAAGCTCTGAGAATACGGGGAGTGGGGGGGGCATAATCTGGAGGGCCTGGAAGATGAGGGTTTGAGGCACTATACCGGCAGAGTCCCTCCCCCCTCGGCAGGCAGCCATGCTGCCCCGCGCCAAAGAGCTGGAAACTCATACAGATGCGCAGTGGCCCCGTTTCCATGACAACACCCTAATCCATAGTAGCAGTGAGGGCATTAAACAGCATGTGATCGCCATCGCTCAGCGTCGGGATTTTCAGTTCATCTGCACGAAAAAGAGAGGGAAATGGATATTTTTTACCCCAAAAAATGAAAAACTGACTCGATACCCATAAAGAAAAATCATCCGCAAAAATCTGCAAGATCACATTTATGATTATTGTTTTAAGATACTACATCTGAATTTTTAAAGGGGTTAATCGGGAGGTATTTTGGCAGTCTGCTTAATACGTCTCACCGACTGCAAGCTTGAAGCCAGCAGAGTGTAACATAATTCTAATCTAGGGGACGAATCTACACTACAGCGCTTCCAGGGGGCCAAAAAGTAGGTCACCGGCCCCCATTTACCATGAAGTATAAGAAAGATTTTAAATGGTAAGACAGATTTTACTTCTAGCCATGGTATACATGCGTATGCTGATCTAATTATGCACCTGACGCATTCATGGAGCAATCGCACCCCCCCGCTAGTCATTGACCTACAAATTCACATCCATCGTGTCGAAAACCACAGAACTGCCCAGTTTTTACCGTTCGTGGGATGCTGTGTCATCCCTAAATTGCTCAAAGCGTACGACTGTGTGTCTGCATATATGTGCCCTGCGATTGACTGGCCTCCCATCCCTACCTCTGAGCTGCCAGGGATAGGCTCTAGACCAACTATGACCCTTTCCTAAGCAATTAGAAGATGGATGGATGGACAGAATTTGGCGATCAGTGATCATTGTTGACACAACGCAGCACACAGTGCAAAAAAAAAACGAAATGTGTCCTTTGCATTTAACCCATATGTGACATCGTGACATAGCAGGGGGCAGCTAATTCAGCACCCGGGGAGCAGTGCTTGGGGGTGGTACCTTGCTCAGGGTACTTCAGCGGTGCCTTGCTGGTTGTGTATTCATACCAGTAATCTTAAAAACTACTGTACAAGTGTGCTTCCCTAACCATTAGACCTCCACTGCTCCTAGATGGAGGGATGGACAGATGGACGAATGGGATGCTGATTGGATGGATGGCTGGGATGCTGATTGGATGGATGGCTGGGATGCTGATTGGATGGATGGCTGGGATGCTGAATGGATGGATGGATGGCTGGAATGATGAATGGATGGATGGATGGATGGATGATGGATGGATCAATGGGAAGACAGATGGATGGACGAATGGGATGATGAATTAATGGATCAAACACAGTATCAGAAAGTACAGAAAAGGAAGGCGTGAAATTGACAGCCACCCTATACTCCAGAAGCCAGCTATATGCATGTAAATCTGATGGATGGTCGAGCTCACAGCAGCACTGGGGACGTGTCCGTGATCTAAAGTCAGCACTCCCCGGTGTCCATAAAAGAGTATATCTGGTCCTCCGAGTCACACAAAAGCCAACCCACCCCGCACCTCGCCCCATTTTCACTCAGAGCAGCCTGTGAGTCCGCCCTCAAAATGTGCATGCAGGTTTTCCCCTCAAATATCCTGTCAGTTACTATGTTCCTGCAATCAGCTAGATAATCATTATTTAAGCACGTGTGGTTATTGCAGCTAATGGTGCGTCGCATCAGATAAACGCTTTTTATTCTATTAAATTTGGTTAGAATCCAATTTATGTATGACGCATAACATATACTCCACTTTTAGTTTATGCTTTAACTAGACTGGTCTATATATATATATATATTTAAAAAATCAAATCACACGTTAATTCATATCAACTGTATAGAACTATGTGACAAATGCAAAAACCAGCGACGCTGAACGGAGGTGTCCTTTTTTACGAAATGCGGCGCCTTGGACTCAGCACAGCTGTCTATTTTCAGTCTGGAGGACCTAATTTGGGAACCTGTGTAGCAGCACTTTTTCTTAATGCAAATGAACTCTTTAATAACCAATCTTTTTTTTTACAGACACCATGTTGCCTTCATCACGCTCATGGCCTGTGCTTGAAATTACTTAATCTGTGTGAAAATGCCAAGAAATCAACGACAACAATAAAAATACAAAATTCCAAGTGACGTGTTTTGTACTGTTGCTGTGTTGTTGCTGTTGTGTTTTTGTTGCTGTGTTGTTGTTGTTGCTGTTGCTACGTTGTTGCTGTGTTGTTATTGTTGCTGTGTTGTTGTTGCTGTGTTGTTGCTGTTGCTATGTTGTTGCTGTGTTGTTGTTGTTGTTGTTGCTACGTTGTTATTGTTTCTGTTGCTACGTTGTTATTGTTTCTGTTGCTGTGTTGTTATTGTTGCTGTTGTGTTTTTGCTGTTGTTATCATTATTACTATTGTTACTATTACCGGGTGGAAGGTGGACTGCAAAGTAAAACTATGATTACAAAGCTGGATAAGGATCATTTCTCTGGTTTCGGGCCGTAACAGAAGAGGCTCTCTGCCATCCCTGAACCTGGGCAGTAACCAGACATGAAGACACCTACCTGCAGCACCTCCTCCGTGTCGGGGACCTTCGCCGACGCGGATTTGGGTGCCGCCGGACACTTGGCTGGCTTCTTTTTTGTCCTCTCCGCTTCCGCGTTGGTGAAGTAGTTGACGGCGGCGAACTCGATGAGGGCGGAGAAGACGAAGGCAAAGCAGACGGCGATGAACCAGTCCATGGCGGTGGCGTAGGAGACCTTGGGCAGGGAGTGGCGGGCGCTGATGCTGAGCGTGGTCATGGTCAGCACGGTCGTGATCCCTGGAGCAGGAGAGCAGAGGGCTGAGCGGGCAGCGAGCTTAGAAACCGCTCTCAGATAATCGATTTGAGGACAAACCTCTATATCGATACCGACTACTGGCTCACAAGTTGAAAACATGAATTTAGAAATGGAACCGAAATCTTCCTACGCAGCTGACGGCCTCTGTAACTAACCGACTGCATCATGAGGTACCGCACTCTCCGGAGAAACAGAGACCTTTCCTGACGGCAAAGAAGTCTGGGGAAGATAATGAGATTCATCTCTTCCCCCAAAAATTCTGCAGATCACGTGCTATTGCGTGACACTGGACTCAAAATGCAAACATGGGGATAAAACAAATGAAGAAAAACAGCATTTATTAGAAATTTGTGCTGTTGCGTTGGCTATCGCGGGGATCACCGTTAATCAGGAAGTGGACGGTGCTAAGCGTGGGTGGGATTATGGAGGTGCTACAGTGGATTATGACTTGATGAAGTATAGGAAAACTCTGGGGTATGTGTTCAGTCAGCCTGGGTAACAGGAAAGGCATTGGCTATATTTCGCTATATTCATATACTGTATTTGTAACTATATGCGTAAACAATACTTCATGAGTAAATAAACAGACCATTCTAAGACAATGCGTGCCAAAATTCTCGTACAGTGCAATGCTACGTATTCTAATTATGGATGGATGTACAGTATATTATACTTACATAACCAATATGACTCAGCAGCTGTACCTATTTTATACTTGTATACTTTTATAATTGTGTTTTATATAGCAGCGAGTCCTCATACAGCCTTGAAAACATGAATCATTGTTTCGGAGCACAAGAGCAGAAGCGGTATAATCCGGAAGGTAAGCTCACATGCACAGTGAACTGCCACTGAACTCGCCTTTCTGTCACCGCGCAGTTTTCATTAGGCGAGCCGGGAGCACGACGATATTGGGAAGTGGCGGATGGGCCCAAATGCTCCTTGGAAATGATTTATGAAAGACACGGTGGGGAAAGTCCACATCTTCTCGTGTACCGTCGCAGACTGCTCTGACCCTGCTCTCAGAGTAACCCCCAAAAGGGACCTTTTCTGTCTCATTAAGTCTTGAAATAGAACAGAAGTATCCACAAAAAATGCGTGCCAGGTTGTGGAGCAAGACTGTTAGGGGAGATTTGTGAGATTACGGTTGACGAAACTCCCCATTCCTTCAGCGACCTCTTCCTCATTACTGTAATTGATTAATTGCAGTTCAGGTACGTGAATTTCTGCACCTTAAACCAGACCCAAACCAAAGCATTCCCCTCAGACCTCCACCCGACCTTCTAACACCTGGATGTTCAGCACATTTAAAGAGGTATTTACATGTCAAAGCAGACCCAAGTCCTCCAGTCTGAAGGTAGTGAAAAATAAACAGCTTGTGCTTTGTAATGTGCTGTTTTCCTCTAGATTAGAGGAGCAAAACTGAACATGGTTCCTTATATGCGGAAAGTAGCAGTCAAATATCATGAGAGTCCAGGACAGTCGGCTTTTAATCCATCACCCTGACGGCTCATGGGGTGTCACTGCACTCATTCCATGCAGAAAAATACCATTTGCAACATTTCTCTTGAAGTAAGATGAAGGAACTGCCCGAAAACTTCTGTGTACTCGCTAAAAGGCAATGCGTCAGAAGAGGCTGTCAGACAATGAAAACAACGGTAAATAAACAGCTTTAGTGGATCGTGTGTCAAACCCCATTCTGTGGTTATTCCCTCGAGAGCTTGTGGGACAAGAAAATCAAAGCTTCGCCAAAAAACACTCGTTTGGTGTTTTGGAGTAGTGTTCCAGTTCTCCAGCCTGAGCTAAACCCTTCCAGAAAATGGGAAGAATCTTGGTAAAATAACGCCCCGGGGCTCAGCAGCATTCAGATGTCAGCAGGAAACTTCGCAAGGCTCATTTCAGTTCAGAACAACGGGCGGCTTTTATCCACAGAAACAGCGGGCAATCCCTGGTGTGAACAGAGTTTAGGACCTCACTCAAGGGCCCGAGAGTGACACCAACCAACCGACTGTGAGATTTGAACCAACAACCCTGTGATCACAGGTACAGCATTTGAACACACTGAGCCAACTCCCCATATCGGGGCAGAGAAAACCAAACAGACCTTAAGCTCAGGACAGGATACTGACATCTGGGCTTTTTGGATGCAGACTGAATATGTAGTTGGGGAAGGGGGACACGGAAAAGAATACAAGTGACTGATACCAGTCTTACACCCTTTAACTGTGCTTGTTGAAACAGTCGGTGACAAACTGTAATTTTCTATGATCCAACACCCTCCATTTCTCCTCGACAAGGGTACCTACATATACAGTGATGTATCTACCATCCCCATAATGTCCAGCACGACATACAGACAGGTGACAGTCTACACCGCAGACTGCTGAACGTTACGGCCTGTTGACGGCACTCAGAATTTTCAGCTTAATCTATATCCCGCCTGCTTTCCAGAAAAAAACATCCCAGGCTCACCACTGCCCCATACTCGACGATGGGGGGTTGGATGTAACTCATTCTTCCTTGCTCTGCTGGTTTTCCAAGGAATCAATTCATGTAACAGTTTAAGTTCTAGAAAAGCAGGGAAGACTAACAGTACCATCTGTGTTCATCGCCACCGGAAGCCTGACAGCTAACTATCGCACGGTAAGAAAAACCTGCAGCTTTAAGAGTTCGGCAAGGCAGAACGCCTCTCCGAAGTGGAGCTTGCACGGCAATGACGTCCTGCCACACTGTGGCATAATGACGCTCTCCACTGAGATCTCTGTCCCCCACCGAGCGACGCTGTCCTTCAGCCTTTCAATATGCTAGAAATGCAGCACGCTCGATAAAACGTGCAGAGAAACGCAGCCTTCTATGAGAACCCACGCCATACCTGAGACAAAAACAGGGTAAGACACTGACAAGACATTCTGTTTCCAGAAGGGATGAAATCATACAGTATGTTAAACCTTTTAATATAAGTCTATGGAGAAGGAAAGGTTGACCTCCATTATCCTGCGGTAATGGTGTGAAAGTTAAATCTTTCCTCTGGGTTTATCTGCTCGGGTAAGTGCGCTCTGGGGTTCCAGGTTTGGGTGAGGGTCTCCTGAAAATTTAGGAGGACCGCTTTGAAGATAAAGGTCTCCTGGGAATCTAGAGTGGATGTTTTCATCACACTATTACTCTTATCTCCGAATAGGGCCAACGTGAACATTCCACTCCCACAGGCTAAAAATACATCACTGCAGGGTGGATACGATCAGTCAGAGTGGCTTCATATTTATTGATGTTTTATTTGCTGCTAAAGGGACTGATTGGACCTCAGGGAAAATGGACCCCTTGCCGTGACAGAGCTGACAGAACCTTTCTCAGTGGAGAAACAAGCAGACAGACCTGTGTGCCGCACATGTACTCATCTGCTAGTCGACCGATGAGTGGAGGACCAGGTTAACATTTCCACTGGTCAGTGGATGACCAAATCACTGACAAATAAGACGCATTTCTAGGTAATTATCTCTCACGCCTACCCTGGGGTCAAACTGACCCCAAAGGCACAAGTCACGTGACTTTTCTCATCGTAGAATTAATTGTAGGAGCACTTAAGAGTTAAGGGGGTTATGTGCTATGAGCTGACCGTAACGTCCCCTTCTGTTCGGCTTTTCAACGGATTGTACTTAACGACGGCGCCTATACTTTAGACTGACTTTGCATTGAGCAGATTCACGTCGTACATCCCTAAACAATATGTGGACCCCCCCCCCCCCCCCCAGAACCCCCCTAGATCTCAGACTTGCTATAGCCGGTCGCTTCATCCTCCTAGCTGCTGTACTTCATGAACCCTTGGCTGAACATCACTGAAGCACCTGCCAAATGTGCCGTCATATTCAGATCTGTCAAAGCCAATGACATCTCTTTATACAGTCAAATTAATGAGCGACTGGACCAGTCCACATATTCTATACATGACAGGATTTCACTGCTTAATTAACTGAGAAATCACACCTGTACAGACGCACCTGCTTCTAATATACTTTGAATTCCTCATTAGCTGCATTACTTCCTTTGTTTTGACAGCCACATATATATATATATTCCCATGCAACTGGTTCGAGTCTGATGTTCGAATTAATCGCAGAAACTGAACTTTGCATTTCATTTCAGAAAGACAGAAAAAATAATTATTAATCACATAAATCACATTTTATGGAAGTTCTGCTTCACACGTGAAGCTAATAGCAACCCTTTGGCAGTTTTAATTGCACATAAACACAAAAAACACAGAACTACAGTACTTGTGTTACGCAATTATCCTGGGTATCATGCATGAGCCCAAGATGAAAAGGCTTTATGCTTTCAGAAGCGCAGAAAAAAAAAAGAATTGGGAAGTATTATCTTTGCGATTATGAAATCGAGAACTTCCCCTTGGGATCAATATAGTTTATCTCATCTTAATTAAAGGAGATCTGCCGTGCAATAAACACTACAATACTCGTTAAGCAGTTATGGGACTCTGATTGTAGAATTTAAAGAACAGATCTCACCATCACCTAAAAAAATGACAGTGAGATTCCGCTAGAAGTAGCAAAAGGATGCTGATCATAAAAAAACGGTAGAAGGCCACAAGTGAACAGTATGTCTGATATTTATCTAGCCTGTCCCATTTCCTGTTCCTTTACATCCCCTCACGACTGCTCTTGACACGGTTCATATAGATGTAGTTTGTGACCCGGAGCAGTCAGGCATAAAGTTTGAGGACAACTGAAACACGAGAGACGCAGCAACTTAGCCGAGACACGTCCAAGATGGTGACAACCTCTGCGGAGAAGCAAGATCACAGGCGAGGCAAGCAGAGGCTCTGCGACAAGCCTGAGCATTTACACAGGCAACGACACAGACATCGGCACAGGCAATGGCACAGGCAACGACACAGGCAACGGCACAGGCAACGACACAGGGCTAATGGAGACGTCATTAGGTCATTAACCACTGCAAAGAGAAAAACAAAAGAAGAAAAGGTTTTTCCCAAAAAAATAAAACTATAAGCATATTACTGCTGATGCCTTTTTTTGAGAAACTCTGAGTCTGTACTATTATGCCAAAATCCTCAGCACAATGCCTGGAGCAAGGAAAACTCTCTGGAGACCGGGAGCGTCCGAAATATCTCCTCAGCCTTGGCCTGTGGTTTTTAGGAAGCATTTGTGCCATTGTGTTAGAGAAAGAAAAAAAAGAAGAGCGACGACAGTAAGATGAGTATGGGTAATACATCGGAATGAATTCTGCTCAGCACACGGCCAACTGTACTTGCCCTCCGGGGCGGCAATATGTGGATGCGTACCATAAATAGCAGGGGGAAGGTTTGCAGCAGAACCGCGGCCAACGCAATTACAGCCCATAATATGCAATGTGCTCACTGGCCGAGCAGTGCTGGACACAGGTGACCGGGCGGGAGAGCACTCTCCACGTCGCTCGCTCGCTGTTCGGAGGCGGTCCGCTCCTGCGCTTTCC
The DNA here is from genome assembly GCA_026781145.1 of Hippopotamyrus pictus. NCBI lineage: Eukaryota > Metazoa > Chordata > Actinopteri > Osteoglossiformes > Mormyridae > Hippopotamyrus > Hippopotamyrus pictus. The sequence goes on along the minus strand of JAODLC010000119.1, from coordinate 1,468,671 downwards.
CCTCCGAGCTGCCCGCATCCAACCCCCTCCCCGGCATCGTTAAGACGGAATTGCAATGTCTCCAACGGCCACCAGAGGGAGTTCCATCTTCACCCGTAATGCCGCTGGAATAAGCAGGGTTTCACGTCCAGGTATGGCTGTGCTTCGGATGCAGAGGGAAGAGCAGAAAGGGTTCATGGGCCACGGACAGTGAGCAGTGACAGGGGGCCTTGAGCCAATAAAGGGAGCCACTCGAGGTTCTACACCGCAAGGACAATAAAACATCGGATGTTTAGACTGGTTGTGGTGCTGCCCTTATGCACAATTTACGAGTCACCTCTGCTTCCAAACTCCCAGTATTGTACATTGCACGGCCAGAAATACCCCTCTGAACACACTGCAGAGCAGAGGAGATACGCTAAAGGCTAAATTATTTGAGAACGGCGTAATTGGAGGCAGCCAAACATGCAGCCTTGCACAATGATTTCTTTAAAATCTGCCTTTACTTAAGCACTTAACCATGTGAGATTTTCCCCTCTAAGACATACAGAATGATCAGGCAATTAAAATATGAAACATTTTTGTCTGAATTTAACACGAGCATCGATTCACTGTTCCTAGAGAGTGGTTTTGATATCGAAAGATTCTGCCAAATGTGTATTCACACAGTCTAAGCTCACATATTCATAGGGAGGAGGATGAGATGTACGTTTAAATCGAAAATCTGCGTTCCTTCCAATGAGAGATATAATGTTATTTTACTACATGCAGAAAAGTAAAAATATAACACCAATTATAATTACATATTATATAATACTGCAAAACTGCTGCAAAAAGACAAAAACAAAATATATATATATATATAGTTTAATATATATATATATATATATTCTTTTTAAGTATGTTTCAGAACAAGGCAGGGGGGAAATGAGGAAGCAAGTGGTCAGACGGGCACAAAATCAGGCTGAAATAAACCTGCGAAGGTAATGGTTTATTATGCAGGTAATCTGACATGAATAGGGTGCAGAGTGGCTGACAACAGCCTCCGGGATCCTATCAGATAAAAGGGTCACTGCAAACGGAGAAATCAGCTTAAGCTGAACTCAGCTGGAAACAGATACTGAGTAGAAGGCCGAAAAGACAGTGAAAACGCTACGACAGTGAGATTTGCATAAGACCAGTAACTCTGCCTCTCTGAGACTCCGACGCAAAATACATACCAAAGACGGTTCTGGCGGGGACGGATTCTTTGTTTATCCAGAAGGACACTTGTGAGAGGATTACTGTCATGATGCAGGGAATGTACGTCTGGATCATGAAATAGCCCATTTTCCGCTTCAGGTGAAAGTACACAGTCATCACCACGTATTCACCTGGGAGGTGATCAAACGAGTCAGTTAGGGCCAGCAACAGGCAGAAACCAAAATAAGAAGGCAAACAAAAATGATCAGTTATGTGTCTATTACACAGTCTTATATTTACACATTTATGTCGAGCTGCAGTAATTATTTTAACTGCTAAACCAATGATAATCCATCCATTGAGGTTTTTCAATTATACAAAAGGATATACATTTAAATATCAACAGATTATTATCATTGTTGTTGTTCGTTGTCCATTGTCTCAGAGGCACCCATGGTCCTAAGATGTTCATCGACCGCCATGATACTGTCAAAATGTCCCTGAATCTGGGCTGCTACCTGTTATCGATTTCACCGTTTCACTGGACACCGTCTGTCCAATCAGGTCGTACTGCACCAGGCTGGACGACTCCGGGGGGACCTCCACTGAGTGCTGCGGTCCCTTTGTCCAAGTGTAGATCATCTCTGTTTTTGGGTATGCATCTGGGAGGAGACCAAAGAAGCAGCTCTTTCGAAGAGCGCAGATCTGCTTGCGGGGGTGACAACACTGATTACCCTGATGGAGGGGGAAAACTGAGGATCTTGTAAAGACTTAATTAGGTCCTAACAGAGGTGTCATGGCGGCGCTGATCAGAGACACGGGACGGCACTGCGAGGTAGAGTCTCCGTGATAGAGTCAGATGTCTGGTCTTGTGCACTTTAAGTTTAACCCTATCTCTGCTGTGACACATAGCAGGATGACTGTTCTCCTTAGTAATGACTGAGTTGCATAAATACACCCATACACTCCAGCATTAGCTCCCCCACACAGAGCCATGCACATAGGCATTAATACACACACACACAAGAAAAAAATCGCCAAAAAGTATAGAGGGATTATCATAATGATTATTTACGAATTTGTTTTTGTAGAGGCATTATCGTAATAACCAGTTACAATGTGAAATACTTTTTCCCATTAAATTTCATTTTTCGTTGGCTGGTCTTAAGTTTTGCCCCAAATCTTATGAGAATTATTATGTACAGCAGGAATGGGAAGAATATCTGGAAGAATACTTTCATTTCATTTGCAGCCCCCAAGCCACAGCGCTGAGGCAGGTAACCCTAATGAACCGATCGGATCGCAGAAAGCTGGATGCGACCCTAGCGGCTCCGGAGGGGGCTGTGGTGCTATTCCGCTGCTTCTGGAATAGATCAGTGCGGCCCTGGGGCAGAATCAGGAGCCCTGAACTTTCCTGCCATAGTGCTGGCATTGGACTAGCCTTGCCCTCTCTAATCCCGAGAGAAGGGGGCTTTATAAACGTCTTCTTGGAAGCAGCCCGAACAATCCTCCCGAAATGTGACCGCCAAGCGTAAACCGGGACAGCACGCTACTATTAAGCAGACCATTAAGCGAGCCGCAGACGCAGCCGTGGGAAGCTGCCGCGTCTATCATTAATCGCGCCGTATGAGCTAAAATAACGCGTCAGTGCGATTTTAACGCCGTTTTATACCCATCCAAACGTAAACGAGCGTAGTGTAAAAACGACAAACGCGCCCGGATAAACCTTCTGTGCCTCGCACTGTAAGGAGGCGTAACTACTTCTCTCCTTGGTTTCTGTTTTTAATACAAGCAGTTAAATTAGAAAAACGACTCCCTCCCGTTCTCTAGCTCAACACCCCTCGTCATTTTTTTTTTTTTTTTTTTTTTTTAAAAAAGACATTTCCAATGATGACAACTGAAATATCACCCATAATTCCAAGCTGCGCCGTAAAGCTTTATTGTAATTAAGAGGGAGGCTGCAGCGGGAGACTCCAGATACACGAAGCCAGATTCGGATTTGAGGAAAAAGAAATATAAATGCAACCAGTTCCAACACAAACGCATCTGAGAGTGTAGAGTGAAACACCGCATCATGCAGTACACCTGTCTTCCAGTGTAAAAAACGAAAGCATGCTCCATGTCACCATTGCATCCAACAAACTTCCAGGAGGAAATCATTTGGCATTAGATACAATAATATACTGTACTGAAATTCTAAGCTATAATGAGACTGAACGTTAGTCTTGGGTTTTCCAATTTCGGCCCTGGGGGGCTGAAGTCCACCAGGTTTTCCAGCTTTCCTTAAATAGCTAACAACCTTCCTTCTGGGAGTAAAAAGGCTAAATCAGTTCAATTAGCGCAGTAATGAGTCTAGCACTCAAGCACCGAGGTGGAACAAAAACCTAAACGTACGTCGTTTCCCTGAAGAGCGGACCTGGGTGACCGCTATAATTGTTACTCCAAACTATACACACATATATACATGCATCTTCAGAGGCAGATAACAGGTAGCTAATTAAAGGGAACAAATAAAGCATATTAGCCAGCACAGACCCGCCTGCCGTTTTAATTACGAGTCTGACAGTTGACTGTTCTTGGACTTTGGGCACGGTTATTAATGCTTCTAAGTATGGTGGCATTTTCTATAGCTTGCAGTCCTGAGACATTTATACACACGATATCAGATAGCAGGGGGTGGCATGGTGGTGTAGTGGTTAACACCTCTGGGACCAGGGTTCGAGTCTCCGCCTGGGTTACGTGTGTGTGGAGTTTGCATTTTCTCCCCATGTCGTCGTGTCCCCCCGCCCCCCACAGTCCAAAGACATCCATCCATCCATTTTCCAAGCCGCTCATCCTACGGGGCCGCGGGGAGTCCAAAGACATGCTGAGGCTAATTGGAGTTAGTAAACTGTAAATGGTGTGTGAGTGGCCCCCCATTCTGGGTTATGCCCATGGCTTCTGGGATACGCTCCAGACCCCCCATGACCCAGAAGGATAAGCAATTTGGAAAATGGATGGATCGATATCGTATAGTAGTGGAATGGTCAGTATTTGCAATGTTTGGATTACACTATCACTGCAGTATTATAGTTTAAAACGTATTATAGTTTAAAGCTTTTGCTGGTACTGTATCGGGGCACGGTGGGTAGCACGGTTGCCTTGCAGGGTGTGTGGTTCTGTGTGTGGCCTTCTCCCCGTGTCGTTGAGGGGATTCCTTTAAGTTCTCTGGTTCCAGAAGGACGCTGAGGTTCTTTGGAGTTACCAAATTGCCCATAGGCGAACCCTGCAATGGTTTGGTGACCCATTCTGGTTTGTTCCCTCCCTTGTGCCCATAGGTTCCAGACCTCCCCGTAACCCCCGAAGAGACAAGCGGTTCCAGAAAATGGATAGAACTTCTGAATGATTTTCTCCTAAATCATCCACAATAAAATTGCGATAATGAGGTGATCGTGCTATTAAAAGAGACTCTCTCGCTAAACAGGCTTAAGGCTAAGTTTATGTCAACACTTCAGGACTGCTGCCACCTGGTGGCCGCGCCCAGATCCACAAGACAGAGTTCTCTCGGCCACCTGGCAAAGGGGACACTTACAGCTTCCAAACTTAAGGGGGCAGGCGTGTCCATCCATGGGGAAGTCCACCAGTCTCATGGGGCATTCTGCGCTGATGGTTAGTCTGTGGGCGCAACAAACCGTATTCTTCAATAGCGCCCCCAGGAGGATGACGAAAAGGGGGTTCCAATGACAAGACCTAGACGTCCATTCTAATGTTAAGAGTTATGGTCTTTTTTACTACTGAAAATACCCTACTGCCAATATCAAGCCAGGGTTGACTGATGCCATGAATTATTTTGTTGACCATGTGACCACAGGTCAGGTCAGTACCTCATGGTGTACAGAATGGTGCCATTCCTCATGATACGGAACAGTTTGTTGGGTGCAGTCATGTTGTGGGCCACAGATCTCTTCCCGTTCCTGAAAAAGGTGTCAGGGGTCCACACCTTGGTGACCATCAGGTTGTTCAGGCGGAGAATCTCGACAGGGCCATCGTATCTAAGTCGCCTGTCCACCCATGTCTGGCGAAAGAAAACATCCATCGTATACTCCTAAATAAGGGAAAAAAAAAAAACATAAATGCTGGATAAAGCATTCCAGGTGAACTACCTACACATGGCATCATTTTATGTTTTGTCACAGGAAAAAAAAAACATTGAGCAAGTCAATGACATAATAGAAAGTCTTAATCATCTTCCAGTTGCATTATATGTCACATTAATTGGGAACGTACCATTTCAACATCGGACACAGGACCAAAGCTTGTCACATAAATGTCAGTTTTTACCTCTGTCACTGGGCCTAAAAGGAAGAAACAATACATTTTAACTACAGTTTATTATGAGTGTGAAAGCCCTGGAAGATGTAAAAAAAAAAAAATGACAAAATATAAAATGTTCTTCCCCAAACAGAATAGCAGAGCTAGCAGTATATCTGCCTGATGCTGTTAAGGTGTCTTCAGAATGTTTTAAAACTGGTTGCATCTGTCCCTACAGCAGTTGCTCACAGTCAGGTATGACTGAGAAGTCAACAGACTGGATCCATTGTAACTGCCAATTTTTGAACCGATTTACCCTCTCAGGTCTGCTCTATATACAATGGGAGCATGCAGAAGAGTTGGCCGACGTCGCCTCTGTCTTTCTGAAAAGCACCTCGAACCTACTGCCCACATTTTTCATGGAGCCGTTGAGCTGATGACTCTAAATCAGCTTAGAAGGCATTTCCTCATTTCTACTTAAGAAATTCAGGTTAAGCGCCTGGCTCAATAGGAGCACAGCAGGATTCACTCCAGGGGACTGGAAAGAACAGCCGTCAGTTTAGGGGTCAGTACACTCCTGAACAGCTTTCCACCCAGACGTGGCTGAATGTTTAGCCTGCGTGAAGGTTTTTAATGGAGGCTGGTAAGCTAGCAGGAAAGGGGAGCATTCATCAAGATCACAGCTTGCGTTGATTCATGCGGCCTTTCATATCACTAAACCAGGCATGCCAGTCAACCATAAAATTCAAAAACCCATTCTTAAATTCCTAAGTCAAGGGTTTCTAGTACAAATCCATCCATCCCATCTTCTTTAACCACTTAACCAGTACGGGGGTACAGACCCTATGACGTACCCAAGGGTACAAGGTACAGGACAGCCCCGATGAGATGCTAGTCACTCACATACAGTTGCATAACAAATTGATAAACTAACAAAGGCTACATGTACCTAAGGATACGTCGTGATGGGCACAGTAAAGTGTGGGTGTGACTGCTGATGGGCCAAACTAGGACAACTTTCTGAGAAACGTGGAAGTCACCGAAACAGCAGTCGCCCATCTCCACTGACGTAAACAAACCCCAGAGCGCACAAGCACAGCAGTTGCGCAATAAAATACTAGCCTATTGAACGCTATAGAAAAAGAAAAAAAAAACAAAAAAACATGTAGATGTGGCCCAAATGTGACCGCTCCATGTCGATTTTTATAAATAGAGGTATTTATTTTGGTGGTGTTTTAACAGCCGTTCACATGTTAAGCGCAAGGTTGTTACTGAAAGCAACAGTGTGAGGCTATACACCAAGCTCCGGAGAATAGCAAGTACGTGACACCTTTCAACTGTCAAACCATTAGTGCAGGTTATTTTATTTTATTTTGTTTTATTAGCTTGCCATTTTCGGCAAAATAAGTAGAATAATTGCTGTTGTTGCTACTGAACTGTTGTGTTTTGTAATAGGTGAAGTTGCGTAATGCACTGTGGAATTAAATCTAATAATAACAACTACAGTATTACTTAAACTGACAAGGGGAAAGCAGAATTGTGTTCCGTACAGTTTATAAATCCCTTTCGGGGTGATTTCACCGCACTCTGCAGCTTGGGAATTATTGCAAACAGACAAATATACTTCAAAAATAAATAATAAGGAGGCTGATGGACTAAAGACAAGCGCTCATGAAACACGCTGGCAGGTGAAGGCGTCTAAGAGAAAAGTTGCACCGCGTCCTATTTAAAAGCACCATTGCCGCCAAATAATAGCGCAGTTACTGTGCAACAGAAGAACTGTAGGAACCAGAATTTATTAAATGCAATGGGGAAAAAATAGCAAGAAGGTTTGCAGTGTAGTACAATCTGGGGATTTATAAGCCGATAATCATGCTGTATCCCGTTGGTGTAGTTTTTGCAAGGAGAAACGCCTAAAGCCGTAATCATCCTCGGCTTGGCAGGGCAGAGGAAAATCATCCCAAGCCTGGCAGAAATGTCGTTTCGGGAACCCGGCGTTGTGAGTCACGAATACTTTGCCGTGCATGTATGCATCCCTTTCGGGTGCAAACACTTTATAGCACACTTACATGGATTTTCCAGAATAAATAAATAAACAAATGCGCTATTCATACATATAAACACATGGCGCCTATAGTTTCGTTTTTAAAACCGGTAGCGTAAATCGTTTTAGAATATTAAAAATGACACATCAATCAAAGAAACGCGGAGAAACTGCAGAAGAATGAAAAGAAGCATCAGGCAGCAGTTACGGGAGCAGACAACACGACTCCACAGCTGCAAACACATCAGTCTGCTGCTCAGTGCTCAGCCCTTTCCATCAACACCACATGCTTCATTTATACATTTATCCTAACGATTATACCAGTTCGTAATAATATTAAAACATACAGTATTACCCCATAACCCACATTGAACTTTCTGGCACTATCAGCACAGTTGCGCTAGATATATCATGATTCATCTCGTTTTCTCTCTCCCTCCACTTTTCTTTTACAACAAACAAACTGGATCACCAAATGAATAACATCTTTTTTTTTTTTTTGTACAACAGCCCGAAACACTTTCATCCGCACGTACGTACCCCCAAATCCGGGTCGCAGCCTGTTGTCATAACCATCCAGAAGTCGGTCTAAAATGCGTGTGAAATTCTCCGGGTATAATCTCTCATCCTTTTTTATCTGGCAGGAGATTCTCCTCACACTGCGAAATGGCACCAAAGAGGAGATGTACGTTGGTTGACGTCCGAGAAGCCGAAGGACTTAATTGCCACCATTTATTGCATGATGAGGAACAGAATCATCAATACATCGCGCATCGTTGCCATTACTTCTCCCCACTATGGCTCTTCGTAAATACAAGCTCTGCATCGTATATAATCTACGGCGTCTCAAATCCTGGAATGTCAGAAATAAGAGCAAGTAAAGCCCCAAATCCAAGTAATTAACCCCCAAATCCTACTTACCACGCAATTGCGCAGAGAAAGTAAAAGAGAGTGGAGATGCAACTCGGGGACATCGCGATCACCGTCGCCTTCTTGGCAGAAACCATGTTTGCATGCCATACTTTAAAGCCCTTCACATTTCTCCTCGCCAAGCGCCCAGTGCCGAGGAGGGATCGAAGAAATGGACCGAACCGAGCTAATATGCTCGCATTTCCCCCCCCCCTCAAAAAATAAAATGATCAAATATATTTTTTGGAAGAAAGCGTAAAGGCGTCTCAGCTGAACCGCGTCGCTCGTATGGTCGCAGACGTCCAGACGCATGTACTCAAACCCGCAACTCTGCTGGTGGTAAACCAAAAGACCATCTCTTCACAGCATCGCACTTCCTTAAAAGAAAAAGGAAGGTGACACCGAAATATGCCTCGATTTATTTAAAAATTGGGTTTTGTCTCCGTGGCGCAATAAATCCGCCTGTTACACCATCATCAATAAAAAGCGTGAAGAAAAATGGTCTGCATTCGTGTTGAAGAACGAAAAAACTGCGCGTTTGTCCAGCAGGACTTAGCAGGTGTTTTCTCTTATTGAAGTGAATCTGGCGGCGTTTGCTTATCCAAGGTCGATTGCCTTTATCCGAGGTGCCACAACAATTATTCACACTTATGGAATTAAAGAAAACAGCAAGCTTTGAGGCATTTCGGATGCATTACTAATTTGAGAAGTTGTTAACCTTTTTCTTTCCAGGAAACTTTTCCCTCGTCCTTGCGTGACACTTGGTTGGCATGACGGTTTGATTTTTTTCTGCTGTGCACTTCATGGACTCCTCAGCGCAGTCCGTGTGTGTGGCCGTCTGCAGGCGAGTGGCTTGCGGTGTGCGTGTGTGCAGTGTGTCCGGGCGCGTATGTGTGTGTGTCTCTCACTCCTGTGAGTCGTAGGATAGACATGAGGAATGAAAGAATGAGAAAGCCGCCATTGGCGTAATTACAAAAACAGGCTTAGAATCGGTAAAAGGAGCATCCAGGATTCAAATGGGTCAATCCTGTTGCAATATGCAGTTACTCAGCCCCCGCCCCCACCCATCGAGTCACACACTCTCACATGCACACGCGCATACACTTAGTTCAAGAATAAGGACAAGAAACACGCTACACTGTCCCCTTTACACTGAGACTAGAAGGATGAACGATATGTTGGAGGGTGGGCATTTAAGAACACTCTGGGTTCTGGGCTTTCCGCAAATCCCATGGTGCCGCTGGTTTAAATCAGTCCCTGCTTTTTTGCTTTCTCATTGCCAACCACAATGTCAAATGCTATGCATCCAATCAGGTTGGGTGCTTTAATCCTGGGCATAACTTCTAAATCAATCTGCAGTTCACTAAGGTTTTGTTTTAATGGCCGAACCCTTTTCCCACAGAAGCTTGCAAGTTTACAAGTTCAAAGAAGCAAATATTTTGCTGGAGTAAATGAGGTTAATGCTCGAAAGTACGGCCAGTCCACTCCTGGGACTCAAGCTGACAACCTTCCGGTTACTAAAGGCTGTATTCTTAGCCGCTATGCTACCAACTGATTGAGGGGCATCTAGTGCTTCTTCCATTGGAACTTTTAGTAAAAGGGTTGTCATTTGTCATTGTTTGCTTATATAGGAGTACGTGAGGTCAACAAATGTCCTGTCCTTTTCCTAGTAGAAGGGACAAATATACTCTCTGCTGCTGATGCTGATGGTCAGGATACTATTTAACAGCTGGATCTGGAGAGTCAGTGTGTCGACATTAATCCATATTGAGCCAATTGAACCTTAGCTGATGACAACCAGGTTGATTCATCTTTAAGTGTAACTGGAGCTTGTTTGTTCTCTGGCAGTTTTATGTGGTTTATGAAATTCTCATACATTCTACATGCTGAATGATTGTGAGCTACTGATGATTTGGGATCTGTGACTGCTAAGTAGCACCCTACACCTGCATAGAAATGCATCTTATAGTCCAGAAAACAAGTCTGCAAACTTTTTTTCTTATAGATAGATAGATAGATAGATAGATAGATAGATAGATAGATAGATAGATAGATAGATAGATAGATAGATAGATAGATAGGTAGATAGATAGATAGATAGATAGATAGATGCAAATGGTGCAAATAAAGAGCATAGAAACACAATGAAAAATAAATGTCAGCAATAAAGTTTGGTACAGGTGTATGATGGGGTGCGTGGTTTTGTTGGGCTGTCGCATCCCGTCCATTTTAGGGGCCCTCCGTCCTGGGACACAGGTTCTCTGGCTCTGCTCTGTTTGAGCGGCGCCCCAAAGGCTTGGCTTCCGCCATCATAACCTAGTTTTCAGCGCGCTGCGTGCGCATGCCCCCGTTAGCCTTTAGCCTATATTTCACTGCAGAGCAAACAAGGGAACACAAGAGTAAGATACGCTAAGCTTACATATTTAAAAGCCCTGACTGTTAACTGGGCACCTCCAATGATTGTACAGTAGATAAATAGATGTAGATGCGGCTCTGCTGATACTTCTCGTGGGTTGCAAAGCTTCTGCCAACCAGAATCGGATTTCCCAGAAAGCATTTCTCATTCAAAACCATAGAAGAAAAAGTGTAGAGAACAGTGCAGGATGACATTATCAAAACTTCAAATTGTCTGTTGTGACATGTTGCTTTTTCTACAGGTACAGTGTGTTGTCTGTCAAGTGATTGATTGGACTTTATTTACAGTGGCGTCCTTCACTCTCGGCAAAAAGAACCAGTACTCTTCCCTTTCAGCGCAGGACAACATCAAGGTAAAGTCACAAAGGCGGTCAGAGAGCCTCGTCTGTCAAACTGTGAAGGAGGTCGGTGCCAATTGAAAGATAGACCTGTCTACTAATCAAATTCAGGTGTCAAGCTGTGAAATTTAGACAAAAAGGATGTAGAGCAGAGGATCCCAAACAGAACATTCTGCCCTATTCTGTTATTGCCAAGAGGGTGTACCATCGAGAATCTCAGTTTAGTGCAAGAAATGTCCATTTATTACGAGGACCGTTTACTCAGCGATGACAATGTTCTTTAATATTGAGAAAGTGTCTTTTAGCACAGACCGTGTTAATTTAATACCGAGTGTTCGTTTAACACTGCGAGTTTTATTGTGTATTTACTGCTTGCTGATAAAAATTCACGGTAGTCGCTGTCGCATCCGTAATATCATAGAATTCATAGCAGGCCTTAAAAATCCACTCCCTTACCGCAAAGGTCATCAAGCGTTCATCAGAAACACACCATATCCCAAGTTCTAAAAAAGTTTTAAATGAAGGTGAGGCAATTAGATTGCTGACACAACCAAAAAAATAAAATAAAAATGTAATTAGCTCTTTCCCAATCCCGCATAATCACAGGATCCAGACTGAATCCAGAGCTGGGCGACCCTGTGACACAGAAGCTCATCAGGGACAGAGGACAGCCCAGACTGATGAATTAAGGCTACCATACAATGCAGGACTGCCCGTTGGAGCGAAGCGACAGAGTGATGTTGTCAATGCCACTGTTTCGTTGGCTCAGCAACGCAGCCCCATGCGGCGCCGCTGATATATTTGCTGCTACTGGCAGGGCGCGGATGACTAAGGAAATGACATTGTCACCCGCTGTGTCCGCGTCTCTGTGATATGTTCGAGTGTGAGCGATGAGACAGGAGTGGAAAATGAATACCAATTTAGGAGGCCTTTTTGAATTGTTTTTCTCAATGGTGTCTCTTGTCTGCCTGGAAATGCTGGTTGTTTTTACATAAAACTGGGAGTAAATGTAGCACGTGTATCGTTCGTAGATACTAGCATGCTTTGAAATTTGAAACTGTAACTTTATTTTCATAAAATCGCATTAAAATTAAGCGGGCATAAAATATTTAAGCAGCACTGAATGAATTGCATGGATCAATTTTGTTGCTGAAAAATCGTGAAAGTAAAACCAAGACTGTCAGGGAAATCCCACGAGCGTCTAATTTTTCTTCGACTTTAGTCAAACAAAGCGAATATATGCTGGGTATGACAACATAGGCCGGTTAGACCATAGAAACGAACTTTGCAGGAATGCCAGTTCAGTCGCCGACTGACGTTATGATCTCCAGGGGTTTCTTTTTGGGTTTATATAGAAACGTCCCACATCTCTTCACGAGAGCTTGATTTGTATAGCGAACCGCCAAGTACCAGCTGTCCCTTCCTTCAAACGGAGCTCATTCGAGAGGATCTCAGAGGATTAACACTTACCGGATATTGTGTGAAAACACCACATTTCTTAACAGCTAAAACCTTGAGTTTTGAGGAAAACACATTTTGTTGATTCATTCCCCCCGACTAACTGGAAATATATAAGCAAAATAACATATTTGCATAATTCATACGTGTGCACATTTGCATATGCATATGTATGGACGCTGTCTTCTGTTTCGGAAGCCTCCGGAAGCCTCTTGTGTTCTCTCTCCTTGCCCTCAGCGGCAGAAGCAGGACTTCCTGGGAAGCCTAATTTCATAATATTTTTCATCATACCACATCACAACAGCAAGCTAAGCTTCACAATAAGCAATGGGGGGGGTCGTTTCAGGACGTGTCCGCACCACTCTCAATTCAAATAGCAGGTTTTTCAGTTTTCCAGGTACGGCATTCCGATTCGTCATCTTCTCTCGATGTCTGGCCCTGAATCTGCACACACACACAAGCCTCCATCAGACCTCGCTATAGAAACCTGAGTTTTCACCGACGTCACATTGCACCGAGATCATGTTCTGCCCTTAATTGATGACATTATCGTCTTATCGTGAAGTTGCTCTGCTGAATATTCAAGTTTCAGTCTCTTAAATCACAAACACTGCCGTTAACTGCAAAATGTCTTACCTTGTACACTGCGCTGGTCGCTTCATTGAATTAAGGATCTTATATGCAAAATGTGTATTCGTCAAGCATAAGCAGTCTACCGATTATAGAATCTGCGCTATTATTTTACTGCAACATGACATCGGATTGCAGGGGGGTGCGGTGGGGGGGGATGGGGGTTGAATGTGTATTAGTGATAAAATTGTCACTTTAGAATGATTCTGCCTAATTTGTGTTTTTAAGCTTAGAAGCTCAGATATAGGGTTGCAAGGGTGGGGGGCTAGTAGGTGCAATCAGCCAATGAGATTTAATTATTTTAGCGTTACCATTTTTTTCCATATGGGATCAGAACTTGCAGACGTCAAAAGGCATGGCTGGAAAATGTATAATTTATTTTTAGAAGTTTACCAACCCCTCCCTGGTCCGGTGGGAACCTCGGATTTAATGCTTTACCCCAAATGCCTGAGTATCAGAAGCTTGTATGTGAGCAGGGTCAACTACGCCTCACCGTGATCCCGTGTGGGACGTCATACGAAGCCCTGCACCAGAACCGGGCTAGTGAACGACTCGAGGGCGTTCTGTGGGAGTCGATGTGAATCTCCAACTGCGGGTTTGGAAGGATGACAGCAGCTTTACCGAGGCTCTAATTATCCTCAAAGCAGCAGCTCAGTTGGAAATACACGTCTTATGCAGTAAAACCTCAGAATTCAGCTTAGGTTACAAAAAAAGTCATTACTTCCTTATATATCATCAAAGTGTTTTGCTTGTGTGACTCAATATTTATATCATTGGAAGGCCTTTAATTGAATAAATTATTCAATAAACCTGATTGTTGCCATATAAGTCCACATTAAAATCATAGCCTCTGCAAAGAAAAGGGCTCTTAAAAGTTTGATATTAAAGCTCAAATTTTATCGTAATATGTGAGTTGTCTATTCATTTATCTGCTTCTCCTTCACCCTCCGTTTTTCTGTTAAGAACTCTTTGGTTATGTCACTGTTAGGTAGATTTTCTGCTGTATGCCTGAGATGTCAAAATCCAGCTGAGTGTGGAGCCAAAGTGGATCCATAAGAGATGTGCTGTCTGCAAGGCACTATATGGCATTTTCACACTACTGATATACTTGATGCATACATATACAGCTCAGGCAGAGCGGGCCAGGATTTTAGCCTCCCAGCTGGGAGGTCTGCAGTCACAGCACTGCTCTCTGTGCCACAATGCCGAGGTATACTGCAGCAGAGCTATCGCCTGTAGAGGCTGGTTGTTTTTACATGATTAATGAAGCAGAACAAATGTTTGTTTTTAGTTTTGATCTAGTTGAGTCTCATAGAGGCTGGAAGACATGTTTGCATACAAGATGGAGGACCAGTGGACAAGGGAAAATGAGAACACGCCCGCTGTCATCACCGACACCATCACTAGCACAGACATGCCCGCTGCCATCTCCAACACCGTCACCAGCACAGAGACGCCCGCTGCCATCACCAACACCATCACCAGCACAGAGACGCCCGCTGCCATCACCGACACCGTCACCAGCACAGAGACGCCCGCTGCCATCACTAACCCCGTCACCAGCACAGAGATGCCCGCTGTCATCACCGACACCGTCACCAGCACAGAGACGCCCGCTGCCATCACTGACCCCGTCACCAGCACAGAGACGCCCGCTGCCATCACCGACACCGTCACCAGCACAGAGACGTCCGTCGCCATCTCCAACACCGTCACCAGCACAGAGACGCCCACTCCCATCACTAACTTCGTCACCAGCATAGAGACGCCCGCTGCCATTGCCAACACCATCACCAGCAGAGATGCCCGCTGCCAGCATTAACACCGTCACCTGCACAGACACGCTTACTGCCATCACTAGAACCACAACAGTCACTCTCATCTCCACCTAAACCAGCATCACCGCTTACAACAAACTTGAAGCTTTTTCAGCGCTAAAAGTGCTCAGAGATATCTCCATGTGTGCATTTCCCATCTCACCATTGGATCAACTTCAGGCCATTTTCTTCAGAAAACATATTTATGAAAAATTTCAAAAGAATAACTCTAATGATTAATAAATGACCCAGTAGTTTTTCATCACTTTAAATAGTCGAGACTCTGTAATTTAGCCTACACAGAAAATTTACTGACAGGAGGGCAAACAGTAAAGTCGTCTGCATCATTAATGTTGCTAAAAGGTTAAGCCATGTTAAATATGGGGGGGGGGGGGGGGGCGGCATTTGTT
>JAODLC010000119.1:1413548-1431351 GCA_026781145.1 Hippopotamyrus pictus | reverse complement strand
CATCCCATACGGATAATTAAACTTTCATTTCACTTGTTTAAATACAGTCTCTCTTCATAACTTACATCAAAGACTATTAGTACTGCTGAAAATAGTCTTGCCTCGATGACCCCACGTGAATGCTGATTGGTCTCTGGAGTTTCTCTTCCCCTGTCAATCAGCAATTCAAAACATGTCATTGGTTCATAATACGCTCCTCTATATGACTTATGGTCGATCTTATGCCCCCCCCCCCCCTTAAAAAAAATCCTCAAATAACCCTGGATAGCTCCTTAGCCCCTGTAGTCATCAAAATACATTACACATTGATTACTGTAATGTAATAGTGCAAATTAAATGATTACGTTCAAATGTTATACTATTTGTTAAAAAGGTGCACCCGCTATTATACTATAATGCTGTAAGCTTTGTGCCTGCTTCAGACGCCTCTCTCTACACGGTGTCCCTCCCCCAATTTGTGCAGTCCGCATCTATAATTGCTGATGGCAGTACAAGCTCTTCCCATGACTGCGGTCCTGCAGCCTGCCAGTTCACGTTGCAGGTACAGCGCATCATGAATTTCAATGGGGCAGCAGCAGAACGTGGGTCTTTCTTCTGCTTGCGCCGCCTGACTTATTAATTTCCAGCTAACGCTACTGCTTACTGCTCAAGGCTTTTGATGTCCTCCATTATAGACACATAACATTGTACTTTGCTATTAGTTTCATATCCATATATTATTATATTTTACGAAATATATGTAGAAGATTGTGCCACATGGCACAGAAAAGCAAAGCAAGAATTCACCAGAAACTGGATTTTATCGATATTTTCTGGGAGAGTATATGGACATACATAGGTTGAAGGCTCATAGGCCTCGACTGGGCTTGGTGGGGATTTTGATGGTGAGCCGATAGGTTTCTAGGCTGGAAAAAAATCATTGTGGGTAACACTCCCCCTCACTAGGGCAAAATATATCCTGGTGGACCCCCCCGGGTTGGCTAAATTTATAGTTGTTGAATCCCCCTTCCTCCCCGCTCGACAGAAATTACTGCAGCCGACATTTATCCTACTACAGCCCTGGGGGCACAACATGAGAAAGTTCTCAGTAAATTTGAGGAGAGCAAGGTGTCTTTAATGATACAATCTGCAATCGCAGTCAACATCCAGCAAACTGGGGAGGGAACTATCCAGACAAGCGGCGTATACGGTGCCCTGGGAGGATGCCGGAGAATGCGGTGGACAGGTTTCAGCAGAGGTGCATGACTAGGTTGATGTGTCAGAAGATCACGTACCTCAGGCTGAGGTTCCTTGGAGGGAGACGATGCTGGACGTCCCAGGTGGGCAGCCAGACACGTTGACCTGGGTGGAATTTGCCACTTGGTCGACATCTCTGATCGGCAGCTTCTCTGAGTGCAGAGAGCTCACCGTAATTGGATGAGGGCCATTGCCTAGACTTGGCTGATCCTCCTGAACCAGTCGTCTACCATTGGAACATCTCAAAAAAAGAGCGCAGCTTGGTGGCCTGAGATACACTGGAATGGAGTTAGTGGTAGAGAGGTATGTACCAGTGCCCCAGCCAAATACCGTAGACGTAAATTATGGGGGGGCACGTGGGGATTGTAACCCCTAAGATTATCAAAATCGGCAAATACAACTCCCCTCCCCCAGTAATTACATCTCCCACTATATGGGTGGAGACCTTAACCCCCCAAATTTTCAAACAAAGGTTACGCCCTAGCGAAATACCTACTCCAATCAGTATGATTTCAACAGCAATACCTCCTCATTTTCTCAGCTAGCAAAGGCGTATAATATTGCATAAATAATAGCATGTATAACATATGGTGTGACTGTCGACTGAGGCGAACACATTGTGTAATGGATGAGAGACGGCAGGTTGTAATTGGATGCTGTGTTACCGGAGGCGTTGGATGTTCGGGCTGCCGGCCCTTTCGCTAGCGGCTAACCGACCTTTGGAGAATGGCCCGCCATGCCGGCTCGGGCGCCGGCAGCAGAGTACGGCTCCATGCCGGGGTTCACGGCACTGAATGGGTCGGAGAGGACTGGACCCGTCAGGAAATCAAGCGATGTTACTCTAGGGCACGCTGGCAGCGTCGGCGCCCAGCTCCTTACAGCCTGCACAAATGCGCTGTTGACGTCAAATCCTGAGGCGGATCAAAGGACTTGCGTCACGTTGGGAGCTGCGATCGTCAAAGCGGGGTTAGTGCCGTAGCTGGCTTGCTTACCTTGGCAGGGCTACGTGACAAGGCCGGACTTCTGCCAGGGCGCCGCAAGGACATCCTTTCAGCTCTTCATCTGGAACACCTGCATTCGCTTGGACTAAACTAAGTGTGGCCCGCAAATAATTATCATCAGACCAGCCTTTCGGTGCTAATGGACCTGGTGAGACTTTCAGTATGGTGAAACACGAAGATCCACTGATTCCACAGGCGGTGAGTCACACTGAGATACAGCAGAGAAGCCATAAAGGAATGAAAGTTAGGACGATTCCAGGGGCCCCTAAGTGACAGGGGCCTTAAAAATTTGGAACATATTCGGATTGGTCTGGGTAGGGGACCAATATGATTTGCTCTGATGGGGTCCAAAATCTCTAGTGGCACCCCTGGATACCAAGGGGTAGTTCAAAGCGGTTTGCGACAAAGCCTACCATCCGAACCACCCACCTGTTGACAGTCAGGGAGCTGTAACCACAGATACCACAGGATCGGCCAATCAGATTTTGTTTTCCTGCCCATGTCATTAATTGCCATGGTAATGCGTCCACCAAGCATCATCGTACTCCTAATGCATTACTGCCGCCACGTTACCTTCTGTACTTAAACATAATTTGATATGACAGTCTAACAGCAAGATTAGTCGGTGTTTCCCAACCCGGTCCTTAGGAACTCCCTGACGATCTGGTAGGGAGATGAGAGGGAGATGTGGGCTGTCTGGGGGTCCCCAAGGACTCCCCTAAGAAGTCGCCTATGTTGCCTATAGCAAGGGTAGGCAATCTTATCCACAAAGGGCCGGTGTGTATGCAGGTTTTTAGGATAAGCTTTAGGTCAGCTGTTCAAATCCAGGTGTGAGGATTCTTCAGCCAATCAGTACTCTAATTAGTATCCTAATTAGGGAATTGCAGTGAAAACCCGCATACACACCGGCCCTTTCTAGATAAGATTGCCCCCACTAAGCCTATAGAATTGGCCAGCCTTGCCTGCTTCCGCTTATTTCGTGGAGTCTGCATGTTCTCGTGCCATGTAGATTTCTTTCTGCAGTCCAAAGACATGCACTTGGCTTGATTTGCATCTCCAAATTGCCCGTAGTGTGAGTCCATGCCCTGCAATGGCCTAGCCTCCCATCCAGAGCCCATCCTGCCTTCTGTTCCCCAGGACGGGCTCCAGGCTGTTTATGACCCCGTATCAGGCGAAAGGTTCTGGCAAATTAAGTGGATGGATGGATGGAAATGGACCTGCTACCTGAGTAAAATAAGAAATAACGTCCCCTATTTACCAACCCGGCTGCCTTTTTCCATGAACATTCAGCAATCCCTATGAGACAGTTGTCAGAAGAAAGTCTGAAGTGGATTGTCTAGCTAATAGGAAGGCAGTGTGTCTTTCATGTGCCACATCCATTTTTAACTAGTCCTGGGCTGTTGAGGGTAAGGCAGCAGGTCTGTTGGGGAGCGTTGAGCTGTTTCAGATACAGACTTTCGAGAAAGAAATGACTTGGCATTACACTACAAGCCTGGCCCATCTCCCTCCTCTCCATCATCGCTTATCATAACCTCCTGTCTCGATATCTCATAAGTCCTGCTCTGAGAGCAGAGCGGGGAGGGGCGGATAAAAGGGTAAACTGATTAAAATTCTGCCCAGATCCGAAGCGATGGATTAAAATAGCCTTGCTGCTCCAGTGTCATTGGCGACGCACGGTCTCCATCTTTATCGGCTGCCTCTCCATGCTGTGAATTCATTCACGCTGAGTCAGCGCGGAATCACAGCTTTGTGCTGCTACGACAATTATTTGTATTATTCCTGTGGCAGACAGCGCAGCGGGTTTATAAATGCATCTCACCTGAAACAATAATTAGCTTCATTAGTGATTCGCATAAGAAAATAAAGCTCATTAAGATGGCGCAGTGATTAGGATTTTAAAGGCTTTTAATCAGTTTCTTCTTTGTCTGAGAGCTGAACATGTTGAAAATAGGATATCTTCTGGACAGTTTTCAAGTGTGAGTGATTTGTGGTTGAATTTTAGATATTTACAATGGTGACTATGATTCAAAAGCACCTTGCGGATTTACATGCACTGCTTGCACAATTACACAATTTATTTATTGATTTGTATCTAAATCATCTATGCAAATTTGTAATTGACCTTGAAGTGGACCGCTACATTATGTCGGCCATCAGAATTAAAATTTTCTTCACAGCCCTGACAGCAGTAAGTCAATTTCTGCGACTCCTGTATTTTTGTGGACAGTTTGAGTATGCGGTTTTACCTTAAACTAAATCACGTGTATTGTTGTTGCGTGTCTGCGTGAGGGAGGTTTGGCCCAGCGTGAGGCTGAAACCTGTCTTTCATACAGCTGAGAGTGAGTCTGCCACGAAAAAGCTAATTTTCTGCTTCAGACACGAGGATACAAGCCAAATCAAACCAGGCAGACATATGAAGCGTGTGTGTCCCGTGGGGCAGAGAGGAAGATAACATCCTTCACGTTTCCATTTCGGTTGCTTAGCTGGCGTACGCGAGCTCCGTGGGCCAGCGGTCTACATTTTAGTTTCTAACTCGATGCTTTTATCACTTAATGCCAGTCACAGTTTTTACCCTTTGATTCAGCTGGGTATTTTCCTGCAAGACCGGAGGTTAAGTACCTTTCCAAAGGGTACAACAGCGGGACCCAGTGCGGGATTAAAATTGGCGAGCTTTGGGCTTTGTGTCACCTTCAGACTTTGTACTTGTCACCTTTTTCCATCGGGTGGATTGGGGGAGGTGGGGGGGAAACAGAGAGGGAGAAGATTTCCCGTCGGGGGGCAGGACGGCCTGATTGAAGCTTGGACTGGGTGGGTTAAGTGCAGAGGCCATAAACCCGATGGCTGTCGATTAAAATCCGACAGTCACATGATGCAGGCTGGAGAGCGAGAGGAAGGGAAGTGAAAATAGGTTGATTTTCCTGCAGTTCATGTCTCAGCGCGGCAGGATCCGGAGTCCCCCCCCCCCCCAAGCTCATTGCAGAACGACCTCAGGAAGCATCTGATGAAGCAAATGCACATGACATGTGACTGATGTGACTATGGGCAAGGGCAGATTAATGTATAAGGTATTCTAGGCTACGGTCTGGTGCTTCAGTGAAATCAGGGACCCTGACCGGTACACAAGGGCTCCCAGCCTGCCTTGGGACATATAGAACAATTAAACTTATTAAATCTGCTGGATTCAAAACGCCCAATCAGCTAATTTTACCAACGATATCTCAATTGGCTGGCTTGGGGGGGCTTCCAGAGAAGATACCCCCCCCCACACACTGTCATGCCGACTGCTACTAGCCTCTGAAAGCAGGCAGTGGATTAAAATGTTTTTCCTCACCTGTTTCCCGAATGCTTGGAGAAAATCTTGATGACGTCAGGCGGCAGGGATGGAAGCCACGAGGTCAGCGGCCTGCCGTGATGTCGACTCCTTCGCTATTCTATGTGTCACAAGCCAAGAGACAAAAGGACCTGCACTGAATTATAGGTTTATTGGGAAACTTGGGCCCTTATAAGGGAATAATAGGCAACTGGAAGAGAAGGCATGTGAACAAAGCTAAAATAAGGGAACCGATTTGGCTACCTGGAAAGAAAAGTAGTTAAGCAGGCAAACTGCAGTAATAAAAATCGGACTGGAATGCGATTCAAGATTAAAAACTTTATTGTCATTATACTAGTGAGACAAGATTATGCAAGTGAACTTTCTGCTTAATAAACAAGTAAAAAAAGGGTACAATATACAATAGTGTAGTCCCCCAGGATCTGCAGGTGATGCGTCCTAAGACCTACTCATTTAGGGGTTCTTGTCGTGTTCCAGAGGGCTTAGTGGTCTATGCACAGTGAGCGCTGCTGAGAATGGTCTTGGCCAAAACCGTAGATAGCAAGGAACCATCTTTGGACATCCATATGTTAATGTGATTTTCATATGCATACATATGGTAATTTAATTGATGAATTAGGCACAGTAAGATATGTCCAACATTAAATACAGTGATAATAAAGTATATTGCACATTATTAAACTATACTGTACTCTTTGAAATGAAAGAGATTCTGAAATTGTAACCTAACTCTCAAGAGAAGATTTAGCAGTGAAAAGATATAATGTATCAAAGGATGACAGAGCAATGAAAATTGTGCTTTTTTTTACCCCTCGAAGGACAAAGGAAGAGTGAAAGAACACAGGCTACACATTTTACAATGAAAAACAGGCATCATGTATCTGTACACAACCTGTAATGGGAACAATTATTTGTTACAAAATATCTTAGCCTACAGTGGGTACTCACCGGCTTATAGCCTGTACTCGCTTGGTACGTGGTTTGAAACTTACGTGCCGTTTCTGGAAATCTTCGACTTTTTTTGGACCGCGGTAAACCACAGGTAACTGAAACAGCTGTAACTGAAACCATGAATACGGGGGTCCCACTGAATACAAATACACTACAGAATAAGTGGTAGGATCAGTGAACAACGTAGTAATCATTCAGGGAAGAATATCTGCAGAGTACTAACATCTGTTATGGCGCGAGTGGAGTACAGCATAGAATGAGGGAGTGCTGCCCTTCTCCAGGGTATTTGCTTGTATTACACTTATGCATTATTGTTGTGCAATGAAATGAAATTTCACTTCAATAGTATTGCACTTCCAGGGTAATAAGTGGAAATGAGTAGCCAGGAAAGAGAGGTTTCAGAATTAAAGATACAAATCTAATGCCTAAATCAGAGGCTTCCTGGTTTTAGAGCAAGTAAAATTAGTCAAGTTATACCCACACTGGAGCAAACGTTCACCTCTGTTTTCAACGTTCATACCTTTAAAATGTGCTCAGGATGAATGCGGTGTCTAAATAGTGAATCACTGTGTCTAAACTTGAATTGAAATAAAAAAGAATAGTTTGTGATGTGTGTGACGGCACCATGCACTTTTTGTAATGTGATAAACATGCATAATTGTGGCAATAATGATGAGTAAAATATAATAATGAGTATACGGTTTATTTGTCTCCGGCCCTAGGTCTAAGTTGGCTCATTCTTTGCTGTAACTGCCAACAGTCCGATACCCTTGGGTCATTCTTAAAGGGCTAATGTGCTATAACTGTCAGAGGACTGGAAAGCTAACCGTGTTTTAATCTAAATGGAGGCACGAGGGGAATGATTAAGAAGCTGTCGGATGTTCCACAGCGTGTCTATCCTGCAGAAAACACAAAGGCGGGCAGAACTGAAGGATCACACTGCCCAAACGTATTCACTGGAAGTCTGGAATATTAGCTTAATCGCAGACTTATTAAAAAGCGTACTGGCGGATAGGATTTTTTATTGCATTATATGTGGGGTTTTACATTTAGCGAACCTTAACAAAACACTAGCACACTGCCTTCAAAGGAAATACACTTGAAATCCACCTGACCGCACTCTTGAGAGGACTTCTGGCGAAGAAGAGGCCGGAATCTGTAAAAATCCCATAATCCCAATTTGATAGGAATGGCAGTCACCTAAAGTTATAAGTGAGATGCACTGAAGGGCAATTCGAATATTGGAGAAATAAGGCAGCTCTTTAGTGAATCCAGGCCTCAGTAGCGAGGTCGTCGAGTGACAGGCTGGCTAACTTCTGAAATTAATGAAATATAATGGTCTCCGTATCCTTTGCGTGTTTTTGCAGCACACTAAGAAATAATAAGCGGAAAGTCACAGTGGACAATCTTAGGCTGCTGTACTGTGTGCAGACGCTTGTTTTCGACTTTTTCGAATCGCATGTAGCACCTGATTGGTCGATGCATGGAACCTGTGACCCGCTGTAATGTTTAACCCTTTCCTTCCAGGATCACCACAACGGCTGCCTGCATGATGGATCTCCGCCGCTACCCCCTGGACGAGCAGAACTGCACGCTGGAGATCGAGAGTTGTGAGTCTCAGTGATGAACGTGCGCCGATGACCTCACAATCATGCCCCAGCCTCTCTCATCTGCGTACATTAGACGTCTCTAGTCATGTGATGGCTTATCAGAGTTACAGAGTACGCTATAAAAAAAAAGCATGCATCCGCCTGCTGAAGATAACCATTTCCATGATTTGGTCCATGCTGGTCCATGCTGGTCCATGCTGGTTAGTGCTGGTTTAGCGCTGGTGTACCTGGTGGATCAACATAGCTGTACTGGTCTACCTGCGCATGCAGCGGGTCCACCAGCACCAAAACGCAACATTTTCTGGAATAACCAGAATGCGTTATGCTGGTAATGCTGGTAACCAACTATGCTGGTCTATGCTGGTTTTTTTCACAAGGGTCTGCAGTTTCTTAGTGAGTTAGATTTCTCACATTCCTTCCAAACAAAAGTCTATTTATATTCTTGATGAATGACCTGGCCACTACCTTCTTTCCAAACCAGCGTGGCCTTTCTCTGTGAACCTGCTCCTTATTTACTGGAACGTGAAAGACAATCCCCATTAGTATCTTTGACTGTATCTGGCACGTTTAGCTGTAGCTAAAAAGACCAGCACTGTTCACGACCCCTAACTTTAACACTGTCTGTTTCCCTCATTTGGGCATTGCGTGTCCAACTTGTGAACACAGCTGTGAGTAATGAGTATCTGATGTTGATAGGCAGAAAAAGACTAGAGGACCCCTCTAGAGGTGTGTGTGTGTGTGTGGATTTTTTTATATATTACATTGTGGGGACCAAATGTCCCCTACAATGTGATATAAACCTGTTATTTTGATATTGTGGGGGGCATTTTTCATGTCCCCACAAAGATCTGTGAATGCAATCAAAAAACTAAAAATGCCAAAAGTCTCGTATTTTGTTTGGTTACTTATGGTTAAGGTTAAGGCTGGGTAGTGGTTAAGGTCGTCATGTCGGGATTAGAGTTTTCCCCATAGAAATGAATGGAGAGTCCCCATAAAGATATAATTACAAACCTGTAGATCTGATTCTGTATTTGGACAAAAAAGGAAAAAGAAATCATGTAAATTTATTGTGAAACTCAATTTGTAGCATATAGTGAATCACAAGATGTAAAAATTACTGATCTAATTTATTTTTTAATTTACAAGATTTGTGATAAGGAGAGAACATGGAAATTCAGACACATTTTTTCTTTTCACAAAAAGCAAGATCTTATAAATGCACTGTTTCAAAATTAACGTACGATTGGCTCAAAGGGCTGTGATTTCTGAGGCTGCCAGTTGGAGAGCTAGCCGGCCTTGCGTGATTTGACACAAACCCCTGCAATGAGCAAAAAGAGATTCAAGATTCAGATTCAAGAAAATGTTGCTGTCCATTACAAAGTAACAGAAATTCCTCTTAGACACGGTTCATATATAGCACAACATCATACAACGCAACAAGTAATCAAAACGATGTATAAAAAAACACAATAAGAATACTTATTCTATTTAATATGGCGAGGGAATTATTGACTTATTATGTAATCTTTTGACCAGAGGCCAGGGATGTAGATTTGGATTATACTGAGACGTGTCCCAGCCAATATTGTTGGAGTACTGTGTGTTTAGAGAGGCTTGGTTTTCAGGGCTGATTTGGTCCCTACCAGTATTGTAACCAACGTTACACCGCCTGTAACGTCGTCCTGATAGTGGCATTTGAAAAAATTGGTGAAGGGGAGGAGATGGTTGTTTGCACGGGGCTCCCCTGCTGCCTGCATGCCACATGGCCGGACACGGAATTTCCAGCAGCTCAAAAGACTCTCTCTAAGGCTAAAATCTAAAATCGCTAATCTTTCACTGACTGTGGCTTCCTCAGAATACACCCCCACCCCCCGCCCCAGGGACCGCCAGACGCTCGCAAATTGTTTCCATCGCTCCCTGGAGATGGCACACTTTGAGTAAAGGTGTCTTCCTGGGGGTGGAGCGGGACAAACACCTGAGGCAGCTTCACGGCCCCTCGCTGCAGCCATTTTCAGTTTCACTTTGGTGTAAAATCTTCCCTGGGAAAGTCTTGCGAATATATTTTACATTCTCTTTCCTGCAGGGGAAAAAGAGGGTGAATCACTTTGAAAAGCAATTATTCATTTACTTTTAACAACACATTTTTGCAATTCAGTAGAGAATGTTTTTCAGATGAATATTATGCCTATTGATGACCACTGGAGTGTAACCGTTCTTTTGAACATTTTTGCACGCATGACAAATGTAGTGTTTTCATATTTTGATATTTAGATTTTTAATTTGCTTTAGGGAACTTTATTATGCAAGCATTAAAAGCAGTTTGGGGTTAAAGCGACAGATAACAAATGAATCTTGTCAATGAATAATGAGACCAACAAATCTGCCAGAAAAATAAATCAGTGTGTAGTCAGATACCCCCTTTCAGCTGGGAGATTGCCATGTCCAGGAAGATGAGAGACGCAGCTTTGGTGAATGGCTCAACAAATGGTGTGTTATGCTAGCAATGCAAATGTCATGAGTTTAAGCCCCAGTCAGCACTATAAGCCGCTTTGTATGATAATGTCTGATAAATGTCAGTGGTTATTAAACGACTCCAGCTAAAGTTAAGAAACCCTTAGACTCCTTGCTGCGTCCTTTCCTCTTTAAAGATCAATCCAAGGACGTCATTTGCTCTTTTTGGATCCCTTAAAACCTTTGTCTCAATGACTGCATTTACATGCACTCAGTAATCAATTTATTGAAAATAGACCAATTAGGAGGATAACCCAATTAAGGTGCCTGCATGTGTTTTTAATAACCCAGTTACCGTGTTTACGTGACCGGCTCCGTAATCGGGTTAAGTCACTTTTTAGTCACATCCCGTTCACTCATAATTCACGTGAAAGGGGTTTTGATTTGGCGCATCAATACACCGGCCGTAATCCGTTTAAGGGTTTACATGGCATTTGAAATCGGTTTATGATCGTATAACCAAGGTGGGATAAATGGATTTCAAATAAATGGGTTACAGCTGAGTAATCGGTTTAAGGACCAGACGGCGATCATAATCGGTTTATTAAGGTGCGTATCAACACAGTCACTGTCACCGTCTCAGATGCAAGTCCACAGATGCGAGGAGGGCATCTCTCCCACTCAAACCTGTTCTCCCAGTTTAATTTAGCAACTCAGTAGAGTCACTATGGCACTGTGGCCATCTTTCTGTTTATGTTTCCACCGAGCTGGAGCAGCGAAAGCGGAACACGGATGCACAGGAAAAGATGGATCTGTCATCCATTGTGGCCAACGGAATTAATCGGTGCGGACGTAATCTGAAAGGCTTGTTGCTGTAACTTTTTGTCACAGGGCAAATCGTTGCAAGCGATTGCATGGAAACTGGGAAGGCTGCCGTCTCTGGCTGAGCGTGACCAAGGCTTATTTACTTGACTGATGAAGTGGACAGAGCTGTTTCCCTGTATCTCATGATCTTATTAGGCGGAGCACAAAACAAGCTGCTTTCTTACCGACATGCATTAAAGGCTCGTTTTTTGCACATTATATGAAGAGAAAATTCTGCATTTTCACCATTTTCAGCTATTTTCTTTGCTCGTCTTTATATTAAATTACGTGTAAATACATTGAAAAATTATTCTGTAAAAAAATCCTGAATTAGCCATTACCTTTAATATTTAAAGGGGATGAAGTCACTTGGGAATACCTGCCTCTGACAGTAAGGCAGGCCTGGCCGAGGTATGCGGCATTACAACGTTTCTAAAAACGAAGCACACATGCATCATCTGGTGGCTTTAGACCCCAGAGACCCTCTGAAGGTACTTATACTTCAGCCAATACTGGGGAAATTTCTTGATTGTAGTTGACACCTCAGACACGTGAATGTTCTCGCGTTCAATAAATAAATAAACACTTCTGAATTCTTTTCTTTCTCAGCACAATCTGTTACATATTTTCATAATTATTGTTAACCTACATTCAGTCATGCTCGTCATTATTGTACCGAAGTTCTATTAATAAAACTTTAATTTCACTACTTGCAAATTATGAAGTCTTGGGGTGGAAAATCTTGGGGATTAGGCATATAGAGAAGGATTCAGTTCAGTTCATTAATAGTAGATAATAAAAAATAGTATTTGTTCCAGTGTGAATAATGTTCTTAGTCACTCTTCTGATTAGATTATTATTTTCACCGATTTTCACACTTCTCCACACGACAAAACAAAGATTTGCACACTATTGTATTTTTAAATTGGGACCATGTCAGCATGGCCTACATGTAACTTGGTAACGATGCAGCTAAACTGGTTACTAGCTATAGTGCTGGTTAGGGGACTAGTTAGAGATGAATGGATAGGCGGGCTGAATCTTTACTGGGGGGTGGTCATATCAAACTTATAAAAAGCTCTTCATGACTTAAGCCAATAAATACACATTTATTTGGGGGGGCTAAATAGGCCTAACGACACCCCTGGTTCTGAGAAAGGCTAATCCATTCCAAACCAGTTTCCAGTTCAATAACACACTGGTGAGTAATGGAGAGCTGTTGTTTTGCACTTTTTCCTCACCTCTTAATGGAATTTTCCTCTGAGCTAAAGCCTATTTGGCTGTAGGTGTTTGACGTGTGTTCGCCAGTGAATATTAAAAGTAACTAGAGCAGAGTTAAGTTAGCATAGTGCGCGCTGATCGAAAATAGCACAGTGACATCACTCAGCGAAGGGAAAAGCGGGGTGAAGCTTGTGTTCGTAAACCAGATCCCGACACTTAAAGCGAATTCATAAACAAAACAAATTAGGGACATTCTATAGAACTAGTTCAGAAAATGTGGAGGTATTTAAAAAGAATATCCCCAGTGTGGTGCAGTGCCGCAGTGAGTGGCACTGTTGTTCTTGACAGCTGCAGCGCTGTGGGTCTGAACCCCATATCTGCTTATCTGGGTACACTGACTTACTTCACACTCCAGGTACATTCTGTTAGGCTAACTGGCATCTCCAGATTGCCTGTAGTGTATGTGCCCTGACATGAACTGGCGTCCCATCCAGGGTGTACCCCAGCCCCGTGCCCTGTGATGGACTGGCATCCCGTCCAGGGTGTACCCC
The DNA here is from genome assembly GCA_026781145.1 of Hippopotamyrus pictus. Classification (NCBI taxonomy): domain Eukaryota; kingdom Metazoa; phylum Chordata; class Actinopteri; order Osteoglossiformes; family Mormyridae; genus Hippopotamyrus; species Hippopotamyrus pictus. The sequence goes on along the minus strand of JAODLC010000119.1, from coordinate 1,418,135 downwards.
AACCCCGTGCCCTGTGATGGACTGGCATCCTGTCCAGGGTGTCCCCCTGCCCCGTGCCCTGTGATGGACTGGCATCCCGTCCAGGTTGTCCCCCTGCCCCATGCCCTGTGATGGACTGGCATCCCGTCCAGTGTGACCCCAGCCCCGTGCCCTGTGATGGACTGGCATCCCATCCAGGGTGTCCCGCTGCCTTGTGTTCCATGCTGCCTGGGATAGCCTCCAGGCCACCCTATCCAGGAGACATTACTTGGAAGGATGAATGTGTTTTACCTATAGTTGAAACATCTTTTACCTTCACTCTATGTGCGCAGAATCATGAGTTTATGTGATTTATCAATGTGCAAACAGTACCAGTCAGAAGTTTGGACACATCCACACACAGAAAGATTTATTTGTACTATTCTCTATATTTTTCAATGATTATAAAGACATAAAAACTATAAAATAGCATATATGGATTATGCACTGATCAAGAAAGTATAAAAAATAATAATTTGTTGGGGGGGTACCACTATGTGGGTTGGGACTCCTTCACTCTCTGGTAAAACTCCCCCAAAACCATCTCTGCTGGGATTATGTCCGGTGGTCTGATCATGTGATGCGACACCATCGCTCTCCTTTGTACAGTAGATGTGTCCAAACTTTTGACCGGTTCTGTGTGTGGGAAGCTTGTACTGTGGTCACTATGGCTCAAGGCGTAATTAAAGACCGGATTTGCTGGTTTATTTTCCTTCCGTGTTAGCCTGTGCCCGTGTAGGTGCTTAACTGATGCTCGGGCTGTCCCCTAAGTTGCTCCTTCTTTCACTATAATGGCAAAACAAGTTTGCTAAAGAGAACAGGATGAGCTGGTCACCGCGGCGATGGTGCTCTGCGGGTTCTTCCCAGTTTCCTGTTCCTTCCACCATTTTCTGGCTGCTCCAGCACCCCGCGAGGCCAGCGCTGGCTTGGCAGCAAGCCAAAGGCTGCCGTCAGCTTTTACGCGCGACTCCGGGCTCTGCCAACGGCTGCCCGTTCCGGAGAGTCCATTGGCAGGGGCTGTGGGGGCGAGTGTTCTGGACTTCAGTGGACTAGGGAAAGAGTCCTGGCAGGGCTTCCGCGGTGGGTTGGGGCCGAAAACTCATAGCCAGGCAGAGGAGTGAGATCGTGGGATACAGCTTTTAACGGGAGTGCCCGCCAGCCACCCACTGCAGGGCCAAATGATCAATATTAAGTGTGAGTCAATCCCAAGACACTTTGCGGTAACAGTCACCATGTTTTCATGCAGTGCATTATGGGGGATAGTTCTTAAAGACGTGGCACCTATGCACAAAGTGCAACCTCTCAAAAAAATGCATTGGCATAGATGTGTATAACATAAAATAGCAGGACTTCACTGACCATACTGTTTAATTCACTTACTCATTAAATGCCTCACTAAAACGCAGTGGCTTCACTAAAAATATTTTTTTTTTAAAAATGGGTTTGAGATACGGTGTTTTTCTGGTCGTACCTAGTGAATGCAGAGCGCATGAGAGCCTGAAAGATCAGCAGAACGAGAATCACGTGACCAACCGTAAGAGTCAGTTACCCACTTCAACCCAGAGCCAGCGGGCTAAATCTAGCCTCCATCGTGTCATGAATAAAACGTCTTTCTTCAGTTTGGAGTTGGAAGTTTAAATATTGCAAAAGGGCTGGATGTAACACAAAAAAAAAATAAAATAAAATAAAAACCTTATCTTTCATTTGAGGATGTAAGAGAACCTTGTCGAGGTAGCAGTCTATCTCCTAGAAGGAGCTCTTCTGTCGTGGGGAGAAAGACCTTGAACGGCATTGATTTATCTCCCCGCTGTTGTGTCGTGGAGCTCGGAATTGGCAGCGCATGAAGCAGCGGCTCCCTCGCAGGCCTGGACCTCGCAGAAGTCACGTGCCCAACATTTGGGGAATCGCATCTGCGGGGTGACATCATGTGTGGCACCAAATCAGCGCCTTCCTGTCTAATTAGGGTAATCGATGGCACCGCTCTGGCCCAATAGCAGGGTGGCGGGGGGGCTATTGTGCGGACATCTGCTGTCCCCCGAGTGAGTCAGGGCTCTGGCTCGGGCTTTATTGACGCACGGCACTGCCAGGACCGGGCCGCGCGAGTCTGGTGTCTGTGCGGCAGGCCTTTGGCCCGCGGCCCCGCTCAGCGCTCCGCCGTAGCCGCGCGAGTTAAAAGCGCGCCCAGTGTCTGCAAACACTGGAGGGGGGGGGGTCGTCCCGCACTGCCAAATGCAGTTGAGCAAAAAATAAAAGCGGAACGAATGAAAGGAGAAGGAAAAATGGCCGTTCGTTTTGTGCTTGCGGAATAACGAGGCACGCAGCGGCTAGAGATTGATAAATTATTAGCATGGAGGTTGTTTGTGCATCCCCAAAAGGGTGCTGGGCTCTTTTCACGATTCACGTCTTGCTCTCCATGAGAAACATGCAGCAGCAGTATTTACTGCCACCCAAACCACCCACTTGCGTGGGGTCCCTGAGGTTCAGGGGGCTATCTGTTGGCCACAAACAGTCACTACACTAAATAATGTATAATTAACCATCTATTTCACATTTTCCACCCACTTGTCCTACACAGGATCACAAAGCCTATCCCAGAAACTAGAGGATGGAGTGCCAACCCATCACATGACACACACACGGGCAATTTAGCAACACAGATAACCTAACTGTGGGGCAAACCAGAGAACTTGGAGAGAACCTCACAACAAGATGGGGAGAACATGCAGACTCCACAGAAACAGAACCATGGAGAGACTCAAACCCGGGTCCCAGAGGTGTAAGGCAACAGTGCTAACCTCAGCGCCACTGTGGTGCCCCAAAAAGAATACTAATAAATGACTGATACTGTATATTATGATTGATTGATGGATTAAAGTTAAAACTTTAAAGTAAAAAATTATTCTTTGTTTTAATTTAAAAATTTGAAAGGCAGGGAAGATAATTTGCTCCTTATTTAGGAGATGCTGAAGCAGCATGTTTTGCTAATGAGCCTGCTAGCTACAAGTTACTGACTGCTAACTATTTATTTATTTTTTGAAACATCTCGGGGGTGGGGGGGGGGAGAAGTTACTCTATGAGTGGGGCACCAGAACCAACAAACGTGCCCCTGCAGACATGTATATACTGTAGAGAGGAAATGTGGGGTCAGAGAGCAGAGCAGGTTAGCATAGCGTAGTAGTTGGGGATTAGGGCCTAGCTCCCCTCGCCCAAGGGCACAACAGCGGTATGTTTACTCTGCTGGCCACAGGATTTGAGCCCACAAGCTTCCGGGCATGGGCACAGAGCCCTAACGTAATGAGCTGTAAAGCATGATTAACCTCCACCACAAACACAACCAAAATACTGTTTGTTTCCCCTCCTCAAATCGTATCGTTCATTGCCCCAAATTGCCTCTTGTTGATCTTGGCTGGTGATTCATGATGACTTTATTTCTCGGACAAACAGGTTGATTCTGTTGCTCCAGTTAGTTTAAAATGTAACGGTATTTTGCCGCCGCACCCGAATGTCTCATTCGTTACGGAATGGAGGGGATCTTGGAATACGTCAGAAATTTCCTAAACGGACGGTGGCACAATAGGATGGGTCCGACCTCTGGGGACAGCAGCCAGAGATGCTCCCGTACGGAGATGATTTCGCGTCTGGTGAGTCCTGAGGACGCGGCCGCCCCTTCCGCCCCTTCCGCCCCAGGGCGCACTGGCACGGGCGCGCTGGTTTCCCATCGGCAGGATGGACTTTAGATTTAGTCTCTCTTACATAATCTTGGAAGGTGGAGGATACTGACTCACTCCACCAGCAGCAGTGGTGCTGCTTTTTCTGTTCAGCAGTGGGGAGCCTAAACTCCCACAGATATCTGTGGTTTTGTTTTTTTTTTTTGCTTTGGACAGAGTTTAATCTGTGCATACAGGAGCTGTTGTTTATTGGGGGGGGCGGAGGGGGGTTCATGGGCCCGTCATGGGGTGATAGGGGTAGGTAGGTGAGGGATCAACATACACCGATGAAATAGAGGCAACCTTCCCACTATGAGTCCGAGATAGCTTTACTGCCCCCCCCCGCCCCCACCACCGGCACCTGCTGTTTGCGGCTTCGCTCGCTCAGCCTTCTCGGGCCGGCCTTGTTTCTGCTTCTTTCCTTCTCCCCTGTGTCACACGTTGTAAGGCGATCCAGTGGAACACGGCCCCCCCCCCCACCACCTTCTATTTCAGATGGCTACACCACCGATGACATCGAGTTTTACTGGAAAGGTGGCAGCGCTGTCACGGGGGTGGACAACATCGAGCTGCCCCAGTTCTCCATCATCAATTACGAAACACTCTCCAAAAAAGTGGTCTTCACTACCGGTACGTAGACGTTCCAGGCTGCCGCGTTTGCAGTTACCCATATTTTACTGACATCTTATTCACTTAAAGATTTACATTATTAGAGATGTTTTTCATAACTGTGTATGTTGTGTTTCTGTGTGTCGTTAACATTTTAGATTTTCGGGAAACAGACATGTAAAGACATTGACATTATGGCACTACCCTAAATATGATAGATAGATAGATAGATAGATAGATAGATAGATAGATA
>JAODLC010000119.1:1384413-1408722 GCA_026781145.1 Hippopotamyrus pictus | reverse complement strand
GCTGATGCTGCACTGGGGTGGGTGGGGGTAGTTGGCAATGGTTAAAGTCAACAATTTTTTTCCGTTAGCTTATGGGGGGGGACACCAGTTGTACAGCTAGCCGCGCTCCTTGTCGTTTTTCTGTGTTGCGTTCCCTCCACACAACAGGAACTGTGATGTCTATGCTAAACTAACATGGGAGATGCTAAAATGTTCTAGGTTAAACTTCACACGTAATTTCATATTAAACTATCCTGCCACCCCAAAACAAGGGAGGTCAAACAAGTCATTTTGTTAGTTATTGGGGGCATCAATCGTGCAAAAAATACAGAACAAGTGGCATTTTATTTATATTTTATTTATATGGCCCGTGATATGTTTATAATTCATGATTAAATCTGGCCAGCATCTCAATCTTTTGGTTTACACTGAATAAAGAACAATGTAACATTATTCCACTAATAAGCACTGGCAAGTTTCACTGCCAGCGATATTAGAAGTTTATTGGTTATAGATTAATTTTTCTGAAGCAGAAATACAAAGATGCAAGCAATTACGATACAAAAGTAACTCCATCTCCTGAATTTTTACTCCACTAGTATCTCTTTTCCTTGCAATTCCGCGTAACTTCCAAGTTAGCGCCGTTGCTTGTGGTCAACCAATCAGCTAATGCTCATTGCTGTAAGCCACCCAGTAGTTCTTGGTTGAGCTAAAAGTACCTACTCCAGAGTAGGGACTAAAGAAAGTTCAGGAACTACTTCTGAAAAGCTATAATCGGGCCAAGCTCATGCTGCGGGAACACAACAGAACTTTGTGGTTCCCGAAACAAGTTCCTGTGGTGAAAAAGCATCTATTAGCTTCGACTGCTACTGATCATGATGCTCGTAGTGAGATTCTACTGAGATGACTTATTTTGAGACTTGCCCGTTTTATTATTTTTTTTGCAACAGCAAAAGTCATAAAATCCATTGAATGTCAACCCCCCCTAGACCTAGAGTACAAGTATGTCAGGGAAGATGAAAGAGCATTTTATAGTGTCCTATAGTTTTCTGTCTGGGGGGGATAGAGAAGGAGCATTTGATACTGTCTTCCCTGCGGCATCAGTCTGGCTTTGCGTAGCCCCCACCCAGACCCCTGGTAAAGGTAGGCACACAACCTCATCCAAAACAATGCCCCGCTCCCCAGGATGCAACCCCCAAGTCAGATTAGCCAGCTCAAAAAGCAGCAGTTACTGTCTGCTATGAACATCATTCATTCCAGTCCCCGAAAGCCCTGAGTCTGTTTGATCACATGACCGGTGAGATGACAACAGGCATCCAGACCTAAAATGTCATGTGATCAAAGGCAGGGTTTGTTCCCATGAGGCTCAGCGGGGAGCGGAGCCTCAGTGCTGCAGGTCGTCCTTTCCTTACCGAAGACGCAGCATCACTCTGGCGACTGAACCTTGGGTGGATTTTTCTGTTTTGCTGGCATCACATCAGAGCTGAACCTACAGAGGATAGCTTTCTTTGGTATTGTTGTTATTCCTTTATTATGATTTTCAAAGAGCCCAAGGCAGACTGTAAGGGAAGAAAAATCCTGTTTACTTTTTGTTCATTTTGCTGATGCTCATACCTGCATCCATTTCCATAATACCTATCCTTCATGACAAAGTTAAAATAAATGACATTGTATCAGCATAACATCAGTAGCATCAAAGTGAGTCTTTTAACAAAGCCATTACATAAGAGACCAGAGATCAGGATGAGTTGGCGCATCTCTATCAATGACTTAACGATTTCACTTAAGCTCCATATTATTTTGGCAAAGTATAATTTTTCAAGTATCGAGTAAAGTCAACCAGGTGTGTCATATGATGGTACCTGCCAGAGTGTCGTAGCAACAATACACACGTGAATGCATTTAGCCTTACTAATGTAAGATGCTAATTAATTAACTGATTACTTATTCATTGGTATTTTAATATTTAAGACTTGCTAATTGAGTTTGTGTATGTGTTCCTTGTAGGAATTTCTCCCGGTCATTAATGAGGTCTGTTACGCCCCCCCTCAGCGTGGGGAGTGGTGATCCTTGCCCTCTATCTGCCCTCTCTGGCCCGCTTACGGGCACATGCTGGCATGTCCAAATGCGGCAGCGCTCGCAATACGGCAACGCATGCACCAAGTCCAGATGTGAGCTCAGCAGTTTTCCCTGGACCTCAGGTTGTCTTTCAGCGACGGATGAAAGAGATTGAAGCGGAAAAGCACCGACGAGATCCCCGACGTTTTTGCACTCGGCCTGCCTTCGTCAGCGCTATAATTGCGTTTTTCGTTTTCGTTCTTCGTAGAATCTCGTTAAATGTTAACCTCGCGCTTGGGCCCCTATGGAAATTTCGGGCCCAAAATGTTCCTCGTTGTTGTAAAGAATAAACTCGAGCAACCATTTCAGGAAGCCGGCTCCGGATGACACACACACATACACACACGCGCGCGTAATGATTTAAAGCCCTCCCTTCAGAAAAGCGATTCACGGCAGGCCCACTGGATCGAATGAAGCGTTATATAGCATCATTTTAAAGTGATGGAATACATTACCAAGCAATGCATGCATGCTAGCGCATACATTTACAAGATTTACAGATCCATGAACGATAAAGTAACGACTATATATATTATCGTACGTCATTATGTTGTTAGTAAGTTTTTATATTTTTAATATCTGACAGGATAATGGGCAGGACACGGTAAATATGGCCTGGTCGCTTGTCATTTTTTCAGTAATCCGTCATAATCTGCCCGGCATAAAGTGGCACCGGCGATTTGGCTGGCGGCGGATCCGTGTCGCGCTTCAACATGGGGGCTGACGTAGGGCAGGGGGCCGGCAGGGGGCCGGCGCGGTCCCGGCGGGAGCAGCTGTTCTAGGCTAGATGCATGCGATGGCGGCGGGGGGGGCGGCGACATATGGGGCTGCTGAGAGACAAGTCGCGGTGAAGGTCCGCCAGGTCCACCGTGGCATTTGCGCCCCCACCGCTGCCCATTCTAAGCTGCGCGACAGGCCCATCTCCCACGGCAACGGCAGTGGGGGGAGTAAGCTGGTCCCCCATCCTTTCTGAGACCGAGACTGGGGTGGGGCATCAGTGTTCTTTTCATTACTGTTAGTGCGGCCAGGAACATTTAAACAGATGTGAAAAAGATTTTAATACTGTGCCTAAATACTGTCGCTAGCCGTTTTCCATCCATCCATCCATCCACCCATCCATCCATCTTCCAACTGCTTATAATAATAATAATAATAATAATAATAGCATTCAATTAGCATACTTTTAGGTACCTGTATCAGAGACACTAAGGATAGAATAATTGCTAAAATATTTGCGAATCAGTTTATGATTCGTATTTGAGCTAATTTTCCCCGTAGCGTTGCATTTTCCTGGCAAAGGAGTATGAGTGTAGCTGCGATAAGCCGGCCAGAGCCCCGTGCAGCTCAGGTGCATGGCGTCTGACACATAATGCAGTCACGCTTCCCCTAAAAGACCCCAGGCATCAGTCACGCGGACACGTAAAGAGGATGGGGCAGGCGGCCAGCCAAGCCGTACCTACCCCCCCCCCCCCCCATCCATCCAGGTGGCTGTACCTGGGTGTGGGCTTGCAGGCCCAGCCTGGCTCAGGGCTGCCCAATTACAAGGCGTTTAAGTGGGCCCGCGGCACCGGAATAGCAGGCTGTAGCTAAACTGTGCTTCCGCGGAAATGTACGCGACGTGTTTGGGTTTCATCGTAAAAGATCGTAAACGAAATCTCAGAGCTTACGCCAGGAATCAGAGCTGCTCAAGGGACCTCAGGTGTCGCAGAGGTTACAGTGCGCAGCCCACGTTTAAGCCACCTAGCAGCACAGCCCCGCGATGTCCTGCTGGTCCGAACAAGTATGTTCCGCGCATTCTTCAGACTGCGACGCTCCTCAGTATCACAGGTATATCGTCTACGATGTACGGTGACAGGTACATTTCTTTAGGTTTCTCTCTTTTTCTTCCTGAAAAACTCAAGGACGAGAACGTGGAGAACACTCTGTCTTCAGCACAGGCTGAGGGATTGCACTGAAGTGTCATTTGCTCTGGAATCTGTCGGTGTTGAGGTGTCATTGTCAGGCAAACCGAAAAATAACCTTGTCCAATCAGATGAGAGATAAATGCTATATTTATCCTTGACCAAGAGTCCAAGCCATAGTATGAGGAGTATAGACTAAGTTAGTAAGACTAACTTAGCATTAAAAAATTAAAGTTTGATGCCTGAGATATTAAAGATTTTGTTAATAATCTATATATAAATTCTTACATAATAGGCTGACCCTGCTTTCTCGATTGCACGTTGCTTTGGATAAAAGTACCTACTCAACAAATAGATAAATGTAAGTGAACAGAATGCATGACCACGTCCCAAAGGATGACTGGAAAGATTTTGGGTGGTTCTAGGATTCTTTAAGATGTGGGGCGTGTGAGTGGCCATAAATTATATGAAGGGACCAACCTTATCGTTAGCCAATGATATGATTTGAATCAGTGATTGACAGGGGAGGGGGCACTCCAGTGGCCAATCAGCTGGGGCCAGTGCCCACGTGTGCCCTGCCCCCGGAATAGACCCCTGCTGAAATCACGGGAATTTTGGTAGCTAAATATAATGTGGTGATACAACCAAATGAGTCTCCATGAGCTTAATTGCTTGCAACTGACTGATGTTCTGGATCTTCTCCCTGAATACCTCCCTCCCTCACAATCCCACACCCCCTACACCTTCACCCTTCTCTAAGGTGGATGCTCACGGCAACATCCTCCTGACCAGCCTGGAGATCCGCAACGAGGTGACAGGCGCGGAGATGCTGGCAGGTCTCGGTGACCCGCGGCCCGGTGTCTTCTCCTTCGACAACGCCAGCATCCAGTACCGACGCCCCATAATGGCCCGCGACCTCTACGGGCGCCCCCCCGCCGACCACCCCACGACGCTCCACAAGAAGGGGCGCCTGCGGAGGAGAGCTTCGCAGATCAAGGTCAAGATCCCCGACCTTACAGATGTCAACGCGATAGACAAGTGGTCCCGCATGATCTTCCCCATCGCTTTCACCTTCTTCAACCTGGTCTACTGGCTTTACTACGTCCACTAGACCAGTGCTGTCTCTCTTCTCTCAGCTGGGCTCATCCATCCACTTCATTTTGAGTCAGTGCTTTTCCACTCTTAATCCAAAGGACCATGGTGGAGTTTAAATTTAGTCTCAACTGCCAGGTAAGGTTTAGCGATTTTTTTATTTTTTTTTTTTGCTTATGAAACTATGAACCGAGGACAGCAGATATTGTTTTTTTTTCCACCTCAAGGAGATGTTTCTAATATTTCTCAGAATAAGAAATGGAAACAGGCATGAGGTGAAGCATTGCATTTTTTAAATTTTTTTTTTTGCAGCCCATGTCTAGCGCTGGATTAACCTGGAGCAGTATGCCATAATAATCTTTGCTCTTTTCTGCATGTGAGAGCCCCATCACTTCTTAGTTATTAGCTTAAGAAGGACACTGCATGTGTCCAAATGGAGCAAAGCCGCTGGAATAATATAGAGGAATCTTGTTTCTTTTTTGCCCGCGGAAAGATCTGCGGACACATCTTGCATGTTTGTGTGACATGATCAGGTACACGTTCATGTTGATTTAAACTATCCTTGCATGTTTTCAGACTTCTCATGCTTTTTTGCACCCCGAGCCCGAAATTTGCTCCGGTGTTTATCTTCATCCCGGCATTTGGGAGATCAGCAAAAGTTCAACGCTGAACTGGCTTCCGCACAGACGTTCTTTGATCTCCGTATCTCTAAGATTCATGATCTCATCTAAAGGTTGCTTTTTAGGAGGTTAAGTAGACTCAGATAATCTTATAAGACCATACGCTTTACAAGAAATCAGGTATGCAAACACAACACTTTTCGAAACCACGTAAGGTACATAAGCGATTACAACAAAGTGTGTAGCAGGTTTTCTCAGTTGAATTCAGCTGCTCGGGACTGGCTGAACCCTGACAGCACAAACAACGAGTAAGCAAAATGCCATCTCGCCCCCGAAGCCCCAGTTGATGCTCCTCATTAGATGCATCTGTCACGAAATATATGGTTACAGTTAACGTGTTAAATTATCTAATATGACTGTGTTCTGTGGAAGTGGCCCCTTTGATGCTTACTTATTTCTATGAGTTGTTTGCTTGCTCTCTTACTGGTTTAACTGGATTGCTGGATCCAGTAGCACTGGTGTGCCTGCTGTATATATTCACAGTATCACGCACAATAGATTTGAGAAAAGCACTGGGTATGCGATCGCAGTTCAGTCTAATGGTGGTGCTCATTTTACAATTGTTTCACTAGTGCTGCCCAGAGTATTGTTAGACTAATTTAATATAGTACTTTAAAAATCACTTACGGAATAGGGGCATGTGATTTAATCATGGCTCCCTCTGTTCCGAGGGCTCGTCGAATGATCATTGTCAGAAACAGACACTGTCTTCAGTAAGGGGTACCGGGTGCAGAAGAACCCTACAAAATATAAGGTCGGGAAATTCTGGAAGGGTGATTTAATGTGAAAGCCGAAGCGATGACCTCACGCTGTCAGGTATTCCCAGCTGCGGTCTTCACCCCCCCTGTTTCTGTGCACTTTTTTAGCGAAGCACCACCAGGGGTTGAAATGTAACTCGCGATGATCCGATCGACAGCCCCCCCCCCCCCTCTTCTGGAGTCCGTCCAAAGGGAGCGTGATGTGGGTTGCAGGTTTGCAGGGTAGAAAATGTGCGTTAAGCACTGGGCAGATCTTTCTGTACCTGTCAGGTGGGGCTCTGTTCTCTCCATTGAAACTGAGTTTTAACAGGCATCTTGACACCTCCAATGCAAGAACCAGCTGAATCGTGTGAATGGGTCAAACAGGGTTTATCTCTTTAAAAAAAAAAAAAGGCACAATTGAAATGCTTCCACGTTTTGCACAATTATCAACAGCACATTCTGTTTTCTTTAAGACTGAATATTGTGCCTTCATGCAGAAAAATATATAAAATGTCTGGAATGTAAATGATATGCGTTTCTTTCTTTAGAAATCAGAAACTAAAATATACCGCATCATTTCTGGTGTTAAAATGTACATGCTGTAGTTGTTGAACATTCCTGAGTTGAAGACAATCTGTAAATACAACAACAAGCATATTTTGCATGTTCTTTTTCCTGTGTGTGTTTCCATTTTATTTTTACGCACTTCATAAAAGCTCGGATCCCTCCCTAACGGCGGACACCTCCCTAAAACTGCACTGTCTGGCTTTGTTCAGTGCTTCTGAAAGTCTAAATGGGTGACGTTGCACTTTGCTGACTCGGCACAGTCGAACCTTAAGCACACGTCTCTTCGTATTTGATTGTATGCACGAATGTACCACTCGAAAACAGCGCGCCCGTAGCCCGGATGCGACGGGAAGCCACATGGGCAGTCACGCCAAATGCGCGGTCGCTGAAGGACCCCGCGGGCAGGCACGACGCAGCGTGGCGACGCCGAGACGAACGGCTTTACCGATCAGCGCTCCTCATCCGGGCTGAACTTTGCCGTTGTTTTGGCGTCCTGCATCTCCGTCGCTTCATGAGTTCATGTCTGTGCCTTGGCTGTGCGTCAAACAGGATTATACATAAACAATAGTATTATTAACTCAGTTTAGAAGCAAAATTAGGTTAAAACAAATCGTCTGATTTTATCTCAGTAGTAAACACGATAATCACAATCCTATTTTCCACTCCATGGCTATTATATACAAAACAAAAAATGTATATTTGAATAAGAGAATATTATATGTTTAACAGTTATATATAGTCTGAACCAGGGGTGCCGTAAAGGGGGAGGGAGTTAGGAAAATTAAAAAAAAAAAAAAAAACCGGATTGGTCTGGGTTGGGGGCCCAATATGATATGCTTTCATGGGGCTCAAAATCTCTAGCAGCACCCCTGGTCTGAACAATTGTGAAGGTATTCTATATTCAGGCAGGAATCACTCAGCAAACAGAATTTAAAAGCTGTAAAATATCGTGCTTTAAACATTTAATAGATATTTTAAGAAAACGGGAAAGGCATTAATTTCTGCTGTAAGTATTTGTCAGTAAAATGTGTGGTAACGTAGTAGCACAGGATCCACTGAGAAGGAGGAGCAGTTGACAGGGGAAAAGGCACAGAGCTGCTGTATGTCATGTTTCAGCCCTCAGGAAATGCAGAAATTATCCTTGATGTTGTATAGGTCCTGCTGCTTGGCAGAATGATTGTATTGAAAGGGAAATAAAATCTTACAATGTTGAATGTCCCCAAAAGCAACAGGAAATTCTTTGTAAATGCTTTGTATATGAACTTTGTTTAAAAAGTGTTTTATCGTAAATATTCCTGCTGCATTTCTTTATATTTTGTATTTTCCCAGATCTGTAATAAACAGATTAATGAGAGGGATCTTTGTTTTGTTGGTTGTCGTTATAATTCTTTGTTGTATTTCACCTTGATGGGGGGGGGGGTGTTTATCAGTTCTGCGTGACTAATGTTCGTCAGACCCTGCTTCTCTGACAAGCATAATTCTGTCATTTTGTTAGAATCATGTTACTTATTCATCTACATTCTTTGCATCATTCATGCACTAATTTCTCCTTCCTTCTTACCTTTTACTGGGTCATTATTTAAATGTCTGGAGAAAAAAAAAAACATAGCTATTTATGACTTTTTATAATCTTCTTACCCTTAAGAATAATCTTCACCAATTGTCTACTTGAAAGCAGTGATGTCATTAAATAGCCAAATAAACGTCATTCATGATAAGTCATTCTCTTCTTCATTGTCACACAATCATTTTATGAAGTTTCACTGGACTGGGCCAAAAGTGTGAATCAAGGGTGTATTTGACCCCCGAACCCTGACTCTCACTCCTGATACTTCCGTCCGGCCAAATGATCGAACGAGCAGTGCCACCTCTGAAAGACCCCAGGCAGACACCTGCATTTTGGCCAGCTGAGGTTAACACTGGAGCAGCTGAGTCAGACACGTGACTTTCTTTATTAATATCTCCTTGCAGGGGTCACCGTCATTGCGTCATTAGGAGCGGACATTTCATTACGGCAGATAGTCTGTCTGGAAGGCTGACCCAACCGAGGTATCAAAAACAGGACGGTCCCTAGCCAAGTGAGCTTCATTAATGCTGGGGCTGGGACCACTTTTCATCCACCTTATCCTGCAATGTCCGCTGTCAGCCCCCCCAAGTCTGATAACAAACGACCCTTTCCTGTTTCTTTCCTCAGACATCATTAGGACCTGACGCACAGGGGAGGGGATTATTTTCAGTCCCTTTTTTGAAAGAGTGTAATTTTTCTTCCTCGTTTTTCATCACTTTCTTTTTTCACAGATACCCGAACAAGCGATGCTTCTCCAGATACAGAATCTTTGTCGGAGGACGGGTGATGTGATCCAAATGTTTTTCTTTTCTTTTTTCTGTCAGGATGCAGGGATCCGGAAATGATTCCCATTGGCGGGTTGCGTCATTGAGCATCAAAGATAGATCATTCTTGGCTCAATGAATATTTTCCTTGACGCCAGACACTATTTTGGGAGTAGAAGGGTGTACAGGCCGGGTAGGGGGCAAAAAGGCAACGGGTGTTAAAGATGCCCATGGCAGTCGGGTTACAAACTCAAAACTGGGTCTGGAATGTTGACAGAACCATGGTTGATAATCATCCTCCTTTTTGCATTGAGTAATGCGGTGTTCTAGGTACCGATCACAGATGCACGTTCATTGTGGCGTGAAGTGAAGTCAGATGGGATAAAGCAGGCAGGATTTCCTGCACGTCGTATGCATTGCAATAGAGGCACGGCCCTCCACTGCCAAAGCCTTCCATGCACCCAAATGATCATAGTTTTACAAGCCAGAGTAGGTGTGTTGGAAGGCTTGTGGATCTGCTCTGTTAACGGTGGAGAAGTGAAATCCATATCTGGCAGGCCGTCTTCAAGAGTACCTATGAGAAGATCGACGGAGAAACGTCCTGAGGAAAAGCATCAGAATCCATTTAACTTCAAAGCTCAAACTCGATGGAAACAGAGAGATGTAAGGCTTTTAAAATTAAAAGCTCCCTCATGTATTTGGCTCAGCACGTTCGGCTCATGGGAGATTTAAAATGTTCTGAGGGCAGAATGAACAATGATTGTTCAGAAAGATAACCAATCAGATCTTGATCAGATGTCGGACCAATGAATCTGATGTCTCGGTCCCGCGTCCTCCAGGTGCTTGGACCCGCCTCCTCTACAATCTGCTTGGTTATCTCCTTGAACCAATCACTTTTCATTCTGCCCTCAGAACAGCCCCTAATAGCCCCAGGGACAGGCTCACCCTACTTTCTCAGTTATATGTCGCTTTAGCCTCAACCTTCCTTCGTGTATCGTGCCTCTCTTCTTTGCACTGACGTGCGTCTCTACCTGACAAAAGCGCTCGGCTTCTCGATACGCCGGCAGCCGAGCGGCACCGACAATCAGCCCCCCCCCGTCCGATCTGCCAAAGTTCACCGACGGCGCGAGCCGCGCAAGGAGAGCGAATGCTCGTTAACCTCTCGCATTCTTCTGGCGACGCGTACAGACGGGTTCCTCCGAGGCGAGGCTCAGAGCCACGAGGCCCTCGGCGCCCCTGATGATGTAATTAGCCGCTCACGTCGCCTCCGCTCCGTGAGTAACGGGAACGGTAATTTTCCACGTCGCCCCTGTTCACGTCTCACCTTACGCGGTCACCTATCACCCGTCCCCCTGCCGGCGCCAGGTACGATCAAAGTCGAGTCTTCCTGTCGCCTGGGTGGGAGCCTGCTCCGCGGTTCCTGCACTGCTGGTAGAGAGGATTACGCTCGCGGGCATGCGGGGCTGGTGATGATTACATGTCAGGGGGCAGAGAGGGCCCATATCCCATCTGTCCCTGCAGTATGCCCTGCCCCTTGCCGGCCTACCGCCTCGAGGCCAGGCCCGGAGGCAAAGCGAGTCACCGAGCCTCTGCTGTGTCGAGTCCCCGGAGGGAGATTAGCAAAGAGCCCACTGACGTGAAACTTCCGTCCGCGTCGCACTGGACCCCGTGACGAGATGACGTGTTTCCCAACTCTGACGACATCTTCAGCCCAAGTCAATAACCATGATAACACAGGCCTGGATTAATTCAGAAGTTACTGCATATTAAAGCCTCCCGTAACAGCAGAAGTTTTTAATACATTTCCACATAAAATGGTACTATATTAAAATAAATATGATAGGAATGGTCCGTTCCACATGGATAATCATACTGAATAATCTCTTTCTTCTTTCCTCTAAGAACTTAAATAGAATAGAATAGAAATATGTTATCCTAGAGGAAATTTGTGTAAATAGTTCTTCTTCGTGGATTTAGCTCAATGCCAAAACGCTTATGAGATAGAAAATGCATTTAATAATTTTTACAGTGCAATGTGGCAGGAAATAACAGTGGAATAAGAATTTGCAGCGGCGCTGATCTTTGCTACCAATCTCTGACCCTTGACTCTAAATCCTGGAGCTTCTTTCCGTTGCTGAATATCTGTTGGTCTTTGTCTTCCCAGGCTCTTTGTGTAACACAGCAGCAAGCTGATAACTGCCTACAGAGAACCTCACCAGCTCTATTACCTGCTCCATACTACAGCTTGATCATCCATCTTGGAAACATACCCTTCTGGGGCGATTTGTCTTAAGCCCAAATTTAACTCTGATGGTAAAGTTAATATATTTAGCTATCATATGTCTTAAATTTTTAAGAAGTTCTGAGTGAGTGAACAACAGATTCATTCACCCATATTCAGACCCTTTGCCTTGGTGATGGTCACAGTAACCAAATTGATGTATGTAAATATATACTGATCAGCCGTAACATTAAAACCGCTGATAGATGAAGTGAATAACATTGATTATCTCACTACAATGGCACCTGTGAAGGGTGCTATTATTTATTAGGCAAGAGAACAGTCAGTTCATGAAGTTGATGTGTTTTGAAGCAGGAAAAATGGGCAACCATAAGGATCTGAGTGCCAAATTGTGATGGCTAGAGACTTGCTAAAACGGCAGGTCTCGTGGGTTGTTCCCAGAATGCAGTGCTCAGTACTTATCAAATGTTGAAAGAAGGCCAACCGGTGAAGTGGTGATGAGGCCCTGGGCGCCCAAGGCTCACTGAATTACATGGGTAGCGAAGGCTAGCCCGTTTGGTCTGATCGCACAGGAGAGCTACTGCAGCACAGATTGCTGAGAAAGTTAATGCTGGGCCATGATGTAAAGGTGTCAGAACACGGTGTATCTCAGCTTGCTGCGTACGGGGCTGTGTAGCCGCAGACCGGTCAGATTGCCCGTGCTGACCCCTGTCCATCACCGAAAGCACCTACAGTACGACGGGCACGTGAGCGTCAGAATTGGACCATGAAGCAATGGAAAAAGCTGGCCTGGTCTGATGAGTCATGTTTTCTTTTACATAATGTGTATAGCTGGGTGTGTGTGTTGTTTACCTGGGGAAGAGATGGCACCAGGATGCATTGTGGGAAGAAGGCAAGCTGGCGGAGGCAACGTTCTGCTGGGAAACCTTGGGGGGTCCTGGCATTCATGTGGATGTTACTTTGACATGTACCACCTACCTAAACATTGTTGCAGACCAAGTTCATCCCTTCAAGGCAACGGTATTCGGAATACCGTATTCCCTGATGGCAGTGGCCTCTTTCAGCAGGATAATGCTCCCTACCACACTGCAAAAATTGTTCAGGAATGGTTTGAGGGACATGGAAAAGTGTTAAAGGTGTTGACTTGGCCTCCAAATTCCACAGGTCTCAATCAGATCAAGCATCTGTGATCTGTGATACTCCTGAAGGAAGTATCTAACTGAAATTGTTTTAGAAAATTATCAACAGCATTCCATAGTGTTTAATAGATTGTTACATTAAGGTTGTTATGCCAAAGATATAGTCTGATGTAGTGTCCTTTGTGATTGAACCAACAATGATCACTGGGAAATCCAGACAATCAGCTATTGTTCTGGGCCCTCTTGCTAATCGATGGATTTGTTCTTCTTTATCTCTGACTTCTATGGAAAGCTCTTTAGTCCTCATTTTCACTGCTGTCCTTCAGACTCACAAAGTGAATAATGATCCACTAAGTGTACAGTTTCCATCCAGGGATTGTTGGCTGTTATTTTAATGATTCACAAGCAGAGGCCATTTGTAAGGCAACTGTGTCCTTGCCAGGGCAATTCTGGTTTACCAGTGTAAAATTAGAGCTCCCATAACACAGGAAGTGGTCTGTACCTTGGCAGGGTAGGGCACTGCATCCATGATCGGAAGGTTGCTGGTTCACATCCTGTGGTCGGCAGAGTTATCTCACAGTCAGGCCCATAATCGCTTCAGGGTCTGGCTGGCCCTGTTCCTTCAAAGAAAGTGTACGTTGCTTAGGATAACAGCACCTCATAAAAAAAAAATTAAAAATCTAAAATTAAAAAATGCAGACATTGGGTTTAAATACCCAGCAAGCAGTATAATTTTCCGTAAGAAGAATATTATTTAATATGCAACAATGTTGCGGGGGTCTAACCCAGAAGCTTTTGCCGCAAGGCAAGGTACAGAAGCAGATACAGAAAATGGATGGATGGATGGATGGATAAAACAATGTCACATAAAATATTAAAAGTTTTCAGTGAATTTTTAAAATAAAATTATCAACTAAATTTCAATTGTAATTGAGTAAAATGCCGAAATTGGTGCTGGGTTTGAATGCTTTTGCGAGACATATTGTAAAGCACTTTAATTCTTCCTTATCTCCCTGGTGTAATGTGCTGCAGGCATCTCCTCTCTTGCTGTGTTTACCCTGTTTATGCTAATCGACTCACAGTTCCGCTTTTCTGTTTTTTTTTTTTCTGTCAGGATACCAGTTTCCTTTTAAACCGGCCGTGATTGGCACTGGTCACAGCTGCGCCGGTCTCCCCTGAGTCGGTCGCCAGACTGTAGACTTGATTACACTTCGGCTGTGAATTAAGGTCGGCTAAAGCAGCAGTACGGGCAGCCGCTGGTGTCACTGAGAACGCCAGCCGGGCCTAAATAAGACAAAAGGGTCGCCTCGGGTTCCTCAACCAATTTGGGGGAGAAAAACGCAACCGAACTAAAACCAGGAGCCACTCCGGATATCAGAGCTTACTGTCGTCACTAGTAATTGAATTTGTCCGAATCCAATATCCTTGTCGTCCTTTTCTTTTCCTTCAGCGAAAAAGCTCACTGGATCCAACTGGGACATTTCACGACGTGCCTTGTAACATGTTGTGGTACCATTAACACATTTCTGTGCCGGTGCATCGCAGGGAGCCCAAAGGGGACAATCATTGTGGGGTCTTATAGGTGCTTTACTGTGGGATGAAGTCAATTGAGAATGAGATTAAAACGGGGTAAATTTAAGGCATGAGAGGGAACACCACAGCTAGGAAATGCATATGAAAATATATGAAAATCTATTTCTATGACGCTGACCAGAATAAGCAGTCAAAAGATAGATTATAATAATGATGAATTATAATTTTTTTTTAAAAAAAACAAGGAACTGCTGTGTTAAATTGAATAAATGTGGGGAAAAGAAAAACGGGGACAAAAAATGTGGCAAAATGCACAGAACCGAAAAAACAGCACTTTGAAGACGTCTGGGTGGCCTTCAAAGAAAATATCCACAAGTAAAATGAAAATTAATGGCAGACATGTTCTCTTGATGTCCTTCTTCTCCATGCCTCCAGAATCCAGGCCCTGCTTAGTCTGCCCCGTTGGGGACGATGCCAGTATACCCGCCCGTGGGCCGGGTGTCCTGTAGGAACCACGCGGGAGAGGCTACTGACTGCCTCCGCCCTCCGATCATTACGGCTACGGGAAGACCTGTCAGCGGGTAAAAGGGACGCGGAAACACAGCGGCGACGCCAGGGGGACGCGGGGCTGTAATGAGAAGAAGAGCCAGCAGCCTGCATCCTTAAAAAAAAGCTCCTTAAATAGGATCCTGAAAAGAATGCAGCAATCCCAGCATGCAATCTGTTCACGGTTATCTAAAAAGACAGAGGAGACCGTAGTAAATGGTGGCACAAACATCGCTTATTCCCTTTGAGAAACCTTTGAATGGAAAATAAAAGCCTTCTCAAAAAAACAATGACTATTTCACAGAACATACTATTGGCAATAGGCAGACACTTTTCAATATTTGGCCAGCTCCAAAAAACATGTGGCGGTTTTAATTTTTTATTTTTTTTAATGGGTTTTGCTCTAGGCTGTATCACTTAAACAACAGAAGCCAAGGGAGCTGTTTGACTTCCTGTCCAAATGTATATCTGTGCAAAGCCATGGAGATGCCTCTCACAATGTTGTCTGACGTTAGTACAGCTGTAAAAATATACATCAGCCGATTGCGTGTGCTAACATGCAAATGAGCATTTTTCAAATGCTTTAAGACAAAATCAATGCCATTTAAAAGTCATCGGTATGGGGGTAAAAAACCAAGTTGCGTTTAGTTACTTGCTTTACAGCGTTATCCTATTATATACTATACTACAATAAACTATACTATTTGTTATTTTTACTCATTAGTGGTAGGGTAGCTCTTATGTTTAATTCATAACGACTTTTCCCATCGCCAGGGAAGGCATTGCACTGCAGACTGAACTCTAATTGACCCCTTCCCGGCTTTGCAGAGCTTTACCCCGGCTGTTGGTCATGAAAAAGCACCGGAGTGAGACGGCTGTGACTCTGCCGTAAGTGAAACGTAAAGGCGCCGACATGCACGGTCTGCTGGTGGTACGAGAGTCACGGGGGACACGGACAGGGGGGGATATACCGGACACTGAAGGCGTGATCCACAGCAAACCAGCCATTAAGGGAAATGCTGAACGAAATAAAAATTAAGTAATTTAGGTAATCATGTTTTAAATTTTAAGTAACCTTTAAAATTGAAAAAACTGAAATTTTTACAAAAGGTAATACCAAAAAGCGGAGATAATCAGTTTGTAGAAATACAGTTAAATACACAAAAAAATGTATATGTAAATACAATTTCACGTACGTGTCTTATTCATTATAATGACGTATTTCGTACATCAGGCAGGAGCGTGAATGCGCTGTGATGATCGCCGATCTGATCTGTCTGACAGTGCAGATCTGCTCATAATCAGAGGGGAATTAGCAATCAGTGCGATTTAACGAGGAAACAATTCAGTTAATCAGCGAGTCAATAAAAAATATTCGTGGCTGTGTGTGGCGGCTAGTGAGCTACTGAGTAGGTTCTTCATGAATTTGAGGTGAGGTTGCATTTTCCCTATCAGGCCGACCCGATCCTGACAGGTGCCCACATTCGGGCATTGATGTCACCCATATTCACTCACACCGCCATGTTACACATCTCACATCTGACTCAGTTTTTATCGGTGTGTCTTCCAAATGTAATAATACGTCCATCTTCCTTAGCTGGTCATCAGGTCTCGTATCCCAGCATTTACAGGGCACAAGGGGACACCCAGGACAGGAAATTTTCAGACACTAATTCAGTTCCTGCTGCAGGGCTACATACTGAGCACATGGACATAAATTATGGGGGGATCTAATAATGAAAGAATCCCAATACACCTCCCCTCAACCACCCCATGTTCAACCCAAAGTTATGCCAATCACTGGGCAGGTCTGCCAGCAGTATAATTACTAGGTAGATTTACTGTATTATTCACTGATTTAGACTATATTATTTAAAGCATTTTATATGCTATTAATTATATAATGAATTACATTTGTTTACTGCTGGATATATGCTGGATGCAGCCTTATGTCACAAGCGGCTCTGCTCCTTAAATCCATTCTGAAATCTCTTCCTGTGAATCAGCAGCTTGTATAATTATACGTCCAATTTAATCTAACAGGGGCTGTTAACCGCCCAGACACCAGGGTATTGAGTATGGTAATGGAGACAGATTTAACAGCTGTCTGTTACATTTAACAATAAAGCCACAGATTTTCATTTGATTTTCACTCAGCTCAGTGAAGGCTTCTCTGTCATGTGAAAAAAAAAACAAAATCGAAACAAAGAGGTCATTGGTCTGAGCAAAGCCAGGGTGAAAATGATTGGCTTCTGAACAGTAATGAGGCGGCCTCCGTACCTGAAGTGGACCATTCACAAAGTGGGCAAGACAAATCACTGAGTAACCAACTTTTGGGTTATGGCAATTTGTGTCCTCTCGCCATGACCTCATGAAAAACTGCTGTACATGACGGTTTAGCGCATAGATAAATGCGTCTGAGGAACTCACAAGCAGGACACTCTGGATTGAGCTTCATGCTCCGCTGAACAGTCAATGCAGTTAAAGGGCTAGCAAACGCATACGCCAAGAGCGCTGACTGTGTACTCAGGCATGGAGTGGCAGCTCAGGGCTGTTTATACAAAGCATACGGCTGTTTGCGTTTTAATAAAGTTTAACGGGCATTTTGACTGTCAGCATGTTGCCAATCTCTAGTTTCGCTGACCTCTAAATACAGGTGTTATTAGACCTTAGTGTCATTTTGCTAAGATGCTAAGATGTTCGTAATATAAGTAGAACGTAGATCCCCAACACACAGCACATTCAAATTAGGAGTGATAAATGGTGTCTTCAGGAAACATTCATGGGGGTTTTGCATACACAAAAATGTCCTTAGAGCAGAACAAAAAATGATTGGTTCTGAGGGATAACCAATCAGATTGTAGAGGAAGTTGGTCCAAACAACTACAGGAGGTGGACCAACCAATCAGATGTCTTGGTCCCAGTCTCCTCCAGTTGTTTGGACCCACTCATTTTTGTGTATGTAAAACTGCAAAGAGCTCAAGAAACAGGTTGATCTCCCTTCTCGTGGAAAAACATGAATCTTGTACTCTTAAATCATCAAACCAGTCATATATTTGGGAGGGACAGTTTATACTAAGAGTTGTGTCCACTTCAAACAGCATACGCCATGAATCAGACAGCCAGCTTTACTGTACAGCCTACCATTTTAGTATCTTCCCAGGTCCCAAAACCCTAAACCCTGGGGGCTGGACTACGCACCTGCCTGTCTGTAAAGCTAATGTCTCCATGTGTTTCAGAGAGTCTCACAGGCACTAAATTACTGGGTTTGGTCAAAACTGAAATTTCACACTGACCTTGCACTGCACTGAAAAAATTGTTCCCTGACTCTTTTCTGTGACAACCTTCTCTAGACCATTTGACTTCTAAAGCTTCCTGCTACAGATGCTGAGGATTTCTGGTGTTGGCTGCCAGATCTAGGTGTGGTGGAGAACCTGACATCTTTCCTGGTCCATGGTCTTGCGACAGAAATGTGAAACTTCGTCATGAGCTTTATCACGCCCTGTGTATCATCCAGTTAGCCGCACGGTATTCATCATTACTGACTGATCCAAATCATCGCTCATGGAAAACCTGTTAGATGTGGTGATAAACTGAATTCCAAATCTTCACCACGCCAAAATGGGAGCAGGAATATCCGACATGCAACAAAACAACCTGCTATGTATGCAACTATCAGGGTTAATCACAGTGATGCACATCTGAGATCAGCTGCGATTACAGCTCCTCTCTATCTCCCCAGCTAGAGCTGTGACTCATTGTAATTAGTTAATTTGTGTCTTCAGCTCTTCATGGTTAATCTTCCCGGACACCAGCTAGGCTGCCTCACGCTGGGGGAGAGTCTTCAGCTGCAATCAAGCTTTCTGCACCCCCCCCCCCCCCCCCCCCCCCCAAATTCAAATGGGACTAGCTGAGAGTCACTTTAATTGATTTTTAATTGTTGTTTTACTTTCCTCATTTATTTATTAGCCTCTGTTTTTACCACTTGACACAATTTCCATGCCTAAATAAGTACCGCAAATATCCTTTAAATGAGATATAATGAAGCTATATGAAGTTTTTAAGTATAAAGATTTATTACAAAACCTCTCATTTGCTGTTTCAGAAGTGACTGGCTAATAATTTATCTATGAGAGTGTCACATCCTGCATCCTTGCCTGCTTGTTCTTTCCCATGACCTGGTAAGGCTTATGTCCTGGGGTCAGCACCCCACTTCCCGAGGTCCACAGGACCCCCTAGCCCAATCCTGTTCCCTTCTGCCCCGGTTCAGTTTTTGCCCCAATGCCCTGTCCTGCCTTTCCTTCTCCCTGGCTTGTGGCTTGCCCTTGGCTGTCTGTTCCTGACCCTGGTGACCCTCCACTTGTCCACCCTGTTTTGGTCAATGTTGTGTTACTGGGTTTCCGTGCTGTACTTAGTCCCCTGTCTTGTCTCGTATGTTACCTGTTACTCTCTGCCTGTTCAGCACCCCTGTCTGGGTGCTTGTCTGGTGTTTCATCCTGTAGTGTCTGGTTTTATCCAGTGTCCTGTTGTGAGCCTCATGTATCTGCCACACCTGTTCCTAATTTGTCTTACTTCTCATTTCAGCACGACTTACCTCATGTGACTCACTCCAGCTGCCTCTTGTCTGCTCCTTCGTTAGTGGTGTATAACATGCTTCCCTATCTTCAGCTCCCCAGTTCAGTCATTGATGTTGCTACCTGCTTGTGCTCCTGATTGTGTCCTGTGCTGTCTCATCTTACCTGCTCTTTGTCTCCCCGTTTTGACCCTTCATGGTCCTTTTGAGTTTGCCCCATTTGTGGTTTGATTTATCCCAATAAAGCCCCTTTTGATTGTCCTGACACCTCTGTGCGTGCCTCAACGTGACAGAGAGCAACTTTAGGTACAGTGTAACTTTTAATCTTAAGGATTTTCTTATAGGTAGAACAAGCATAATGGACAAATAAACCAATTTATAAAATCCCCGAATGAAGAGAACATGAGTTTTGCCAGATTTGTTTTGTTGCGTGTCACATCAATTTTGAGACACCAATTTGTCTAACTGCATGCCTTTGGCCCACAAGAGAAAGCGTGGAGAGAACGAGCAAATTGCAGTCATAGAGAGCTGGAGGTACAGTATACGACTACAGTGCAAGCCACCATCTCACCATCGTAGCTATCAGCTACTGGATTATGGAACGGCATTAATTTAGCAACACGATGGTTATCTAGCCAAATTTTACTGCAGAATTTATTATCACTTATTTTGGGTGGTAGAGTACAGAAGCACATGGAAAGGCAGGTTTTATTAATGAAGTATATGGTGAGAGTACACAGGGGAATCCCAGGGCAGCAGGAAGCCAATGCTGAAGTCCCGATTCTGTGCCGAGGGGGTGAGAGAGCGGTCACACAGAGTGAGATGTCGTGCCGGGAAGAAACCCAAAAGGAAGGGAGAGAAAAGGAGGGGTTGAATTAAAGAGAGATGAAGGGGAGTCATTAAACGTCCAGGAAGTCGGGTGACAATCGTGACGTAATTATCTTCCTCTGGCTGATTGTAGCTGTGGGGGGACTCAGATGGCTGTGTGTAGCTGGGGCAGGGCCTCTTGTAGCTGAGGCGGACTCTCATGGCTGTGTGTAACTGGGGGGAGTCTCATGGCTGTGTGTAGCTGAAGTGGAGTCTCACGGCTATGTGTAGCTGAGGCGGAGTCTCATAGCTGTGTGTAGCCGGGGTGGAGTCTCATGGCTGTGTGCAACCGGGGCGGGGTCTCATGCCTGTGTGTAGCTGAGGCAGGGCCTCGTGTAGCTGAGGCATAGTCTCATGGCTGTGTGTAGCTGAGGCAGGGCCTCGTGTAGCTGAGGCATAGTCTCATGGCTGTGTGTAGCTGAGGCATAGTCTCATGGCTGTGTGTAGCCGGGGCAGAATCTCATGCCTGTGTGTAGCTGGGGTGGAGTCTCATGGCCAATCATAGCTCGGGCTGGGCTGTGTGTTGCTGGGGGGGGGGGGTCTCATGGCGGTATGTAGATGGGGTGGACCCTCATAGATGTGTATAGCTGGGACAGGGCTACTTGTAGCTGGAGTGGAGTCTTGTATATCTGGGGGGGGGGAGCCTCATGGCCATGTGTAGCTGTGGCTGGGCCATACATAGCTGGGGGGGGATCTCATGGCCGCTTGTTTGCTGGCTGTCAAACAAACACAAAAAAACACTAAAATTACATCTGGGGAATTGCATATTTTACATATTTCCCCTGTTTCCATATCACTCTGTGTATTCTGCGTGTTGTGGGACCCATCCATCATTTCATTCAGTGTATGGCCTGCTATGTATCATAACTACATGTGGCCCATAAGATGAAAAGCAGGTCGTGTACTGGTTGTGTACTGGCTGAGGGACAGGGCCTGGGATCAAAAATCTGCAAGGTTATCTCCCAAGAAAGTTTCTGCTCTTGTACATGAACTATTTTCTTTTCTTTTCCTTCAGTATATCAGAATTTCACACTCAGAAACTCATTCTTACATCCTTCAGCAGTTTCTGTATAAGAGTCAATAACTATATATACAGTATGAGGCACAGACCACAATGCAGCAGCAAAGGTTGCTGCCAAAAGCCTAAGGATGTCTATGTACGCCTCAGCTCCATCTTTCAACATCTCAGAGTGAAAAAGAACATTTTGGCGGACACAAAAGAAGAAAGACACAGTGCTGCCATGTTGTTGTGATAATTTTCTTTTGAGTAAACCGCAGATCTGGCTTGCCAATGGGAAAATGATGCCTATTAGATCTTAGAGATTATTCTGCTCCTCATAGCCACCCTTGTGGAGCTTAGTGCTGAATCCACAGTGAGTCTTTCACCGCTTCACACAATACATTCAAAGGAATGAAAGGTCATATTATTTTAGACCGTATTTACAATGTATCTTAGTGCAGAAAGACACACTGAGATCAAAGTGCATGCCAGCTGCACACATTTGAGAGCCACTGCTTAGAGAGTATCTCTGTATAGATTTGGAATGACAGCTTTAAAAATAGACAGAGGTTAATGTTAAAGAGCAGTAGATGAGAGGGGTCGAACACAGCTCTCTTCTAACATGATGGAGGTAAGATGGCCGGCTACTGAATGGCCAGATTGGTTCAGAAAATCTAAGGTCACAGTAGTTCCATTTACCTCGGAAGTCAGAGCTGGGAATGACGTCACACCAGAATTAGCCATGTTCCATGCTAAATTAGCCAGTTCAGTCACTATCAATACCAGTTCTAGCCAGGCTTATTGTTAGCGATACCAGTTGATAACAGCGTATTATGCGGTATTTTGTGAATACGAACGCCGTAGCAACATGTTCACAGGTAGCGATCGGACAGTACTGTGTGTACAACTGATTTAATACGACACGAGTAAGACATAAGTGCGGATAAACAGTAAATAACTACACTTTTCACTTCCTTTGATGCAGGGTGCAGCCATCTTGACTGTTGAGGTCAGGGTTGCAGAGGTTCGGATGTTCCAGATGAAATTTATGACTAGGAAGTTGGAAATTCCGAATTCCCAGTTCAGATGGAATGCATCATTAATCTACCGGGGGTGAGCGCCTTAGGTGGCTTGGTAGCTGAGAGCCTCACATCTCCACCCCAACTCCATCTCTTTTATCACGTGTTATTTTTCAGTGTCTTCCAGGTGCTCGTCCACACGAGTTTGTTTAGATGAGGTACCCTCCCTAAATAAAGTGTGACAGAGCAAGTATTGAGTGTGATTCAGTGTGATTCAGTGTAATTCAGTGTGATTCAGTGTGCGCCCTGCAATGCACCAGCATCTCATCCATGCTATGAACAGGATAGAAGATGGTGAGATATAGTTTTAGTTGATGTACTTGACGTGAGAGAGTGTGAATGTGCAAAACATAGTACAGTACAGTGAAACTCTTAAAATGAATGAGAAAATGCTATGCTTTCAGAGTGTGAAGTTGTCAGAGTCTCTATAATATGTACTAGACAGTAAACGCTTATTAACACGGTGTGATGTGCAAAAGGTTTAAGGGTATTTTTGTGACAGACACCCAAAGTACTTATGTGACATCCTATCATATATAGTGGAGGACTGGGAATACATCTAAGTAGCCAGGCACTGAGAAATAAGCAGTTTTTTCTCTGAAAGCTTTGCCACACCTTATTTTTTCCAAAAGTAGGCCACACTATACTTTGCACGCAATCAGATAGCTAATGATGCATGTCTTGCATTAATGCATATTTTGCATTAATTTCTGCTGAAAGTTAAGCGCCACAGAGAATGATGAATATTTAAATTATTCCATTATAACAAAGAACCAGATGTTTGTCAGTTTTTAGCAATGCACTCTGGGACATCTCCATAACGGTCAAAGCAATTGAAATGGATTGATAGTATGTAACAATAAACTGTCTACCAGAGCACGGTACCAAAACTGTCATTTTTGCTTGAGTGCTGTGGTATGAGCAGAAGATCAGGTGTTCAGACCAGTTGAGGTAAAAGTATAGCCAACACAAAGTCATCAAGTTCACAAGGGCACTTTTCATCCTTGGAGCTACAAGACTCAAATCAGCAGCTCCAGATCTCAGCATCTGGCTTAAAACATCCGTTCAGTGCTATTTTCCCTTTCGCTCCAGCATCACAGGTTCTGGCTGTCTCTGGTATTTTTGTTCCACATTCCCTTGGCTACACGACGACAGCAAAGTCAAGAGGACAGTGAAAGTCATGAGGAGAATGCCATTCTATGCTAAGGGTCAGCAGAACATATTAGGACAGGGTGTTCAATAGTAAATGGAGAATTGCGTCAACAGGAGGTACGAAATCGTATTATAAAGAGAAGAAATAAATAGTAAGAAGAAAGTATTTGCTTATTCCAAATTCATGAAAAGCCTTAGGCACTTTTAAAGGTTAAAACTGCAATTTTATAGTGCTTGCAAGCTTAATCATTTCAGTACTCATGCTACGCTAAGTGTTAGCATAAATAATTGAATCAACTTAGCTGCTCACTTAAATAGTTCAGTATTTGTTCATGTATCTCAGTTTGTGTACCTTAATTTCTGAATCCCTTGGTAGTTATGACGCTTCTTAATATAGCCTGGATTGTACACAGATGTTTTCTTACATTTTAATAGTCTGGGAGACACTAGTATGTATGGGGAGGGATTTAAATTGAGAAGTAAAGGATGAACTCCACACTCAAGCGCTATGCCCACTGCCTGCTGTGTGGTTGCAGCGCTATTTACAGTACGCTCAGAAGTAGCAGCTCCAATCAGAGGAAACAGGACCTAAGCGACCGCCCCAAGGACGGCCAGCAGAAACCAGAGGTGACGCTACCTTCGACCAAAACGCGTGGCAAAAGCGCTAGTTTGCGGCGTGCTAATCGACTTTAGCCGCAAGGGGACATCAGCGCTGGCTTTGACATCAGGCTTTTCTCAGAGATATGGAAGCACTTGAGTATGTGGGTGGT
>JAODLC010000119.1:1372022-1384258 GCA_026781145.1 Hippopotamyrus pictus | reverse complement strand
CCGGGATAGGCTCCGGACCCCCCGCGACCCAGTAGGATAAGCGGGTTGGAAAATGGATGGATGGATATATATATATATATATATATATATATATATATATAGATATATAGATATATATATATATGATTTAAAGACTGAGGAGGTTAATTGGGAGCCACGGAAAGATAACATAACAGGTGTGGCAATCAGGGTATTACTTAATTGACTATTACTTAAGCTAATTAACTGAGAATCTTACGGGGAACTTTCACTCTAAGCACACGTACTATGCATAAACTATTTCCACTGTGTTAGTACTGGAAGGAGATGCATATGTCTAATGGCTGAAAGGAATCTCATAGCAAATGACCATTTGATCAACAATCCGCTGAATTGGGGCAATTAGGTTAATTAAGGATGTCCTCAGAAGTAACCAGGACTGGAATGCATTTCCTGTATTGTTCTGTATAGTCAAATTTTAATGTTGAGTTTGGAGCTGGTCACCGATTCCATGACTTTAACTGTCCTGTTGGTGTCGGACGTTTGGACTGTCATGGGCTCCCTACCCAAGAACATAGAGATGAAATTAAAGATGCGAACGATATCCCATAATGCACAGTAGCGCTTCAGGGTGCAGACGTCCGCACAGCCCTAGATACGACTCCCTCCGCTCTGCCGGGCCCTTCACCAGGCAGAACCCTGGACTCAATCATATCGGCGACCCACTTACACTGCACGTCATTCATTACCATGAATCACACACAGCCCCGCACATAAAAGTGGCTGTTAATCAGAAAAATAGCCGGGGTGTTAATGAACCCCATCTTTCCAAGCGTAGCTCATACTTCAGGTTTTTGCCGTTGGCCGGTGACGCTCTTGGAAGACGCAGTGGAGCCGGTAGGGTACCATAAACGTCAGCCGCTGCCTCTACTCGCCACCGGCTTCTGCCAGCCGTAAGCTTACGTCACATGACTCTAAGGGCCGCAATATGTTTACGTGTCCGATGGCGCTGTGATATCGCGGCTTTGCTCGTACGTGATCCGTCTAGCCCCACATCGGATCTTCGCGTCGACATCCGACGGTACGACTCGCGGATCCTGATACGTGGCTGCAGCTTCTGACCGACATATTTAACCTTAGATCCACATCAGGTTGGTTCCCCCGACTGAGCTACAGAGATGGTGGATGTCTGGGGAGGGCTTGGTTTAGGAGTTCGAAGGCTACACCTGGCGTACCAGCGGGCCCCGTCCTCCTACCGAGAGCCGGCCGGTGAACCGATGGGCTGATCTGAACTCCCGTCTGCCTCCAACACGGTGAGTCATTCCCAGCAGGAAGAGCGGACCCCCCTGCACCCGAATCACGTTCCACTCATTCCCTCCTTTTGTAACCTATATAACGTCACCTGTCAGTGCTCCTGCGACCACTAACTGTGTCGCTGTCACATACAGATAGTCCCCAAGTTAAGAACATATGGACTTGTACTTACGAATGGACTGCCATAAAGCCTGTTATATAAAAAAATTGGGTTAAATACAATGGTTTGTAATAATAAATGCGCACGCTACTTTGTGACGCTCCTGAAAACATTGCATGGCTTCAGTGGTACATTGGCTGGAGGTACAGTAGAGTACCATATTTTATTTTTTTATGTTATTTTTACTGTATAATAATAATAATAATAATAATAATAATTTATTATTATTGTTATTATTATTATTATTATTATTATTACTAAGTACAGCATTTATTTTTCCAACTTGCCTACAAATTCAACTTAACGACAATCTTCAAGAGATCTTGCTTGAACCCTGGGGTCTGCCTGCAGGCATGATCCTAACACTTTTAACCATGTGAATATATTATGTTTCTTAGTAAAACTAAACAAAAAAAAAATCATAAAAATATATGGTCTGCCTATTTTTACGAACACCTTCTTTTGATGCAGTGTTTTGTCATGTTCTCGAAGGACTCATTGATGTAGAACTGAGTTCCCAAATTCCAGTTCTTGGAAGGCTGGAATTTAACACAGTTGGCGGATTTCCCAGCTCAAACACCTACTAAACATGATAATTAGCTGATTCAAATGTGTTTGAAATCTGCAAACTGGGTTGGATGCTTGCCCTCCAGGGTCCAGAACTGGGGAACCCTGATATGGAACATCAACTGACTTAGAAACCTCCTTTGTGACTGACATTCTTCAGACGTGGAGTCAGCTATGACACAACCTTTATTAACACCATTGAATAACGTGCATGATTATGACCAAGCTGCATTGTGGACACAGTGGTGTTTCACCTAAGGGAGTAAACAGGTAAAACCAGCCAAAAGCCCTTAAAACAGACCTTGGAGCGGCAGGCTTGTGAATGACAAATCGGAGGAGCCGATCTTGACAGCTCCGCCCAGCGATTCGCCAACTGCTAGGGGGCAGTGTCAAATCAAAGACAGCTATGAGCACTTTGTCACACAGTGTTACGGACACCCGTGCTGCTGAAAGGTGACACTGACACTACACGTCCTTGTGGGGTTATCATCTTTTCAAAGGTGCCTTGGCCCCCCCTAGTGCCGGAATTGTTAAAACGCAAAAATGAAACCTATTCCTCACTACTGTGACAAAGACTGACTCTTGTGTCTCTGATCTTGATGTGAAATTTGACTTCGGTTGTGTGTCTTGGCTCTTTAGGTCTGTGGTTTTAAATGGTTAAATGGTTTTCGGTCTGGGGTTTTAAACGTGGTCTGTGGTTAAATCAGCCGAGTAATGAAGTTACAAAGCAAGAGGCCAAACATTCACGTGAAAACTGAGGCAATTCCGCTGCCATATATTATCTCTTATTAAAAATATCCCTTTAAACTCATCATAGCTTTTTTTCATCATTAAAAACTTAAAAAAAAAATTAAGAATGAAGTACTCCGGTCATAGTTAAAACGGGATGATTTATCCTTCATATCTCCTGGTAAAATCATTGATAAGCATCCGTCACTTAGCCTCAGTCTCCCTGGATGCTGATGTTTGCCAAGGTTTTCACCTCAGTCTGGAAGCGGACTGCACCCAGCGGCACCCAACCCGTTTTCGAGCTACGCTCAGCATAACTGTCCAAGAGTGGCTCCGCCGGCCCCGATGAAGGTCAACTGTCATGAGACCAGCCTTTTCCAGCTCTTCTGCTTTTCACACCCGTCCGAGCCCATAGCTGTCCACGCTTGTGGCGTCCGCTAACAGTGTCACTAGAAATTTTCCAGAAAGGTCCCTACTGAAAAGCCATGGGAATAAGATGGAGCTTTAAATCTTAGAAGGCTGAGACATGAGGACGGAGAGGAGGCTAACGGACACGCCGACTTCTTGTTTTTCAGTGTGGACCGCCTTTCCCTAGTCAGGTCCCCAGTGGATTGGTGTGCGCGACCTGCCTATAGGTTTATATTTACGTGATTTCCAATCATGCACACTGCTGTCTAACATGCAGTTCCTGGCGGGCAGTGGAGCGGCTGATAGCATATGGCTGCAGCCCGGTTGACGGGGCGACGGCGTTCGGTGGGTGGAAACAAGTGCCACAGATGGAAAGTGTGAGTAAGGAAGTTGGACATGTGAGTTTTCTCACTTCCTGCTTTCGGGACTGTGGGAGCATCACTGCTGTAAGCAGGACAGCAATGGCAGGAACGAGGACAGCTTTAAGGTGCGAGGTATGGGCGGG
This sequence comes from Hippopotamyrus pictus, assembly GCA_026781145.1. NCBI lineage: Eukaryota > Metazoa > Chordata > Actinopteri > Osteoglossiformes > Mormyridae > Hippopotamyrus > Hippopotamyrus pictus. The sequence continues at coordinate 1,380,596 of JAODLC010000119.1, read as the reverse complement.
GCTAACAAAGGAAAGGCTTGTCTTTAGTTTCTGTTAAAGTTGATAGACCTTTAACTTGTGACTATGACAAAAAAAAAACATACAACTCTACTCAGTTGTGATGATTAAACTGACATATTTTAAACCTGTTTTCACCTCATGGAAAATCTGTCCTTAAGTGTCAAGAGATATATTGGTGCAAAATTTAGAAAAGCCTAAATTAACCAATGTCACTAGCTGTTTTTGTTGCACCATAAAGACATGCCTCATGCGATTAATCAGAGGAGTGAGAATACAGGTCACTAATCAAGGAAACTCTTCAATTTGGGAGCCGGCTATCTGACTGGACATGAATGTGTAGACCAGCTGCAGCCTGACACCTTCCTGCAGATTCTGTTTTACCTCTAGGATTCTCTGTAAGTCGGCTGCCAGGGCTAATTGAGTTTTGCAGGGGAGTAACAGGACACAACGGCAGGTCTTTGGAAGTCTTCCAGAGACGTATTTTTCCATAACCTACTTTATAGTGTGTCGTGTCACCAATGTCGCTGACACAACCATTTTACTGACAGGAGGGAAATCAGTGTTCTGTAATTCACCTGTACTTTTTTCTGCATCTTATAATACCCATACTTGCTATGGATTTGCTAATTCACTCTAATTACATTTAAATTTACTACTACTACACTTATTGTCTAGTATTCAATGCCTTCCCAGGTCATTAAAAATTTACGAGAGCCTTTATTAACTTTAATAAATCACTTTAAAGTAGAGAGGTGGAATGAAAGAAAATAACAGCAGTGTGCAGATATTTTTATTTGGGAGAAAAGGGGGTTGGGTGGGGGCGAGACTGACATCAAAAAGAAAACAGCATTTTTGTGGAGTTTCAATTAAAACCCTAGTGAATGAATTCGGAGCAGGAACAGCTTAGACTAGCTGTGGGATTATGCCCCCCAACATAATCGAAGAAAAAGATCTCATGGAATGAGAGAAGCAGCATACAGCATATAGTTTTAATCAGCAAACCAAGCCTGATCACCTAACTGTCCCTTTCGAGAGTACCATCCACCACAACCCTTGATAAGAAAAAACATTAATTAATATGTTATTCTAAATGTGTGGCGAATACAATATAACATACATACAATAGGCTTAGGCCACTTGAAATTAATTTTTTAAATTAATTTCTTGGTGCCGCCTCGATTTTTTTTATATTTTATATTTGCTGTTGTTTTGCTATTGTCAGAAGGACGCTTTTATTGGGCCATTCTGTGGCAAGACCATTAAACACTTAGACTAGGCATTTGTTTTTGAAGGTTTCTCTTTTCTTGTAATTGTTTGAACTGTTGAGAGTTTATAATGTTGAGATACTGACAAATTAATGTTTAATTTTCTAGTTTTAGTATATCTCTGTTACCGTTCGTCTTTTCGCTAAAAATATAAAATATAAAATCCCCTACTCACCAATATTTTAGAAGTTTGAGTCATGTAAAACAATTTATTAATTTTAAGTGGCCTTACACAAATGCGCCAGAAGCCATTCAGTGGCAAATAATAATTCGTTTCATATTTATATGTATCTTCAGTCCAAATACGCATTCAGATTGTCTTAGGATAGATGAAATTGTCCTATAATATAGTCAGTGCAGCTCTGTGAACTTTAAAAGTCTGTTTTATGCAGCTCCTTTGAGTACATTTTGTCTCTATCTATCAGGTTTACAACATTGCAGTGCCTAATGTGGTCGATCGTATATGCTCCCTAACCAATCCCTAATGTGACTCTCTTGCAGAGTTTTTTTTCCCCTGGGTGAAATCATTCCAAAGTATTCAGTTCACGTTAAAAGCAGTACGCGCATGCTGACCATGCTGTACGACTCTGCTGTAGGCGGGACTATTAAGAACTTCCCTCTCGGTCTTAGTCGTTAGATATTCAGAATCAGTGCGTTATTGCTCACTTAGAACCGCCACTGTGTAATTAGCACGTTAATGAAGTTACATGCTAAATTATACGCTCAAAGCGTGGGATTCATACCTGTCGCACGGTAAGCGGACGGGAGGAGAGAACCGGCCCGATATCAGCGATGAGCGACAGCCTCTCTGAGCGAGGCACCGAGCCCGATGGGGATGAACTGGAGACGCTGAGGTAAGGAAAAAATAGAGATAGATGTATAGATAGATAGATAACAGGAAAATGAAATAAAAAACGGTAAATTGAAGACCGACATCCGAAATCTATACGTGATGCGTACAGTAAAGAACCATAATATCATACCTTTTTCTAAAACAATAATAGGCTAATGAACAAGCTTCATAAAATGAATGCAATAATTTTCATTGGAAGTTACGTGGTAAGTATGTCTATATACAGGACTATATATATATATATATATATATATATATATATATATATATATAGTGTATGTGTATATATATATATATATATATATATGCAGAGAGAGAGAGAGAGAATTCTCATTCACATGATTTCATGTATTTTAATGTGTTAATGTACAATCTTTTCCACCTATACCAGAGTCTTGATTTTTGATTTATGTAAGATTTCCCACAGATTCCTGCTTGTTCTGTTGTCAGTGAGAACAAAAGTGAAATGCTATGTAATTTCAATTCATTCCTAAGGGCCTTTGTGTTCCGAGTTCTGTTCGTGGGGGACTGAAACCATATTATGGAAGTTGTCAAACAGAAAGGACATGGCAAGCCTGACCAGGAGGAAGAGTTGAGAAATGGAGGAATACATTTCAATAGCACTTCTCATTATCATCCATTTTCTGTAACCACTTGTCCTATTCAGGGTCACGGTGGGGTCCGGGGCCTATGGGTGCGAGTCAGGGAACAACCCAGGATGGGGCACCAACCCATCGCAGAGGACACGTGTACACTTACAGACAATTGGTCACTCCAATTAACCTCAGCCTGATTTTGGACTATGGGGGGGGGAGCCAGGGTATCCAGAGGACACCCCGCAATGATGCGGGGAGAACATGCAAACTCCACAAACATAGAACCCTGGCAGATGTTTGTTGTTGTTTGTTTGTTGTTTGTTGGTAAAGTTGACACTGGCACGTCTTTTTTCAACAGGTTTTGTTTAGGATAATAGCTTTCGTTCTTGTGTTTAATGTTTGGTAGCCAGAACTTGCAAGAATTGGCATCATAACTGTCAATTAATATGTAAGATGAGTCTCCTTCAACTCTCTTTTTGATTGTCTGTTTTTTGACGCTTCCCCCCCCGCCCCCCCCCCCCAGCTGGTACCACGGTGATCTGTCTCGCCACAAAGCAGAAGCCCTGCTCATGTCCAACGGCCAAAAAGGAAGCTATCTGCTTCGCAACTGTTACGAAGGTCCCGGGTGCCTCGCCCTATCAGTGAGGTGCATCTCAGCCTCATTCAGTTCTCGTCTCCGCACAGTTAGTGATGCGCACAGGGGAAATGAATGAAAGCTCAGAATTTTTAACATTGGCGTTTTCCATTATTCGGTGCTAAGGGCCGATGACTCAGTCAAACACTTTCAAGTTACCCGGAAGGACAAGTGCTACACATTTGGATTTCAGGAATTCTCATCACTCCGGGACTTTATCCATCATTTTGCCAACCAGCCCCTCGTAGGAAATGAAACAGGTTAGATTTTTATAAATGTCTTACTTTTCAAAAATAAATAAACAAATAAAGCTTGATGCTATCCTACGATTCATGAGAAGCTATCGGATAAGTAGACAGTCATCTCTGGCATTAAAAAGTGACTTCTGCGATTTACCTGGCTGGTTTCTGGCCGTTCCCAGTGTCTCCTTATTCTTCTGTACTGTTGTCATAGAAATGTTGAAGCTATGAGCAACATGCTGGTCATCACAGCCGTGTGCCAGCAGAGCCACGATTAAACCGGGATTTAAAATTTTTTTAAAATAAAAACTGGTCTCTTACAGTTTTCCAAAGCTCTGTGTGTGTGTGTGTGTGTGTATATATATATATATATATACGCACATAGGCCCCGTTGCCTAGCAACAGACTCACGTCATATCAATCTTGTGAAAATGATAAAGTTAATTACATCGTATTATTATCTTTCCTCATGTATCACACTCGTGAAGTCTGCACTATGCCACGTCCCGCACACCAATTACAGGATGCTTGCATCCCCTCTCCCCTCCCCCTTGGACGCAGGGTGCCTCATCGTCATGGAGTTTCCGTACCCCCGGGAGGTGGAGGAGCCCCGTGTTTACGAGCCCGTGCTGGTGCACACGGCCATGCACACTGGAATGACGGCGAAGGACCTGGTGGCCAGTGCACCTTCGGTGAGTCAAAGGTAGCAAAAAAATGGACGTAGGATAAATAGCCAATGCAGATAATCCTGATGTACTTATCCACCCTACAGCTGGGAACAAAGGAGGGTTTTCTAATCAAACAAGGTGCCATTTTTAAGGTGAGAAACATTTAACGACACAACAGAAAAGCTAATTGCGGATTTGATGAGAATAGGGTCATGACATAATCTTCTCATTGTTACGTGTTTCAATTTTCAGAGCTGGAAAACAAGGTGGTTCACTTTAAATAGGAACGAACTGAAGTATTTTAAAAACAAATCGGTGAGTCAGCTTTTATACTGTGCGGCTCAGCTTATTAGAATGAAATATTTTAGGGTGGGTTTGATGTAATCGACCGTGTTATCTGCCCTAGTTGGAATGAGAATAGGCTTCTTATCGCACCATCTGTAAAAGCCTCCTCGGTAATTTACCGCTCGCTATGAAGCAGATTTCGATCCGAGAGGGCGATAACGCAAAGTCAGAAGGCGGCTGCGCGATAAGAGCGAACCGCGGCTTCATGTCTGACGTTGTCCCACCACAGTCTGTCGAGCCAATTCGAACCCTCGATTTGAGAGCGTGTTCTGCAGTCCAGGCTGATTTCTCCAGAAAGAGAATAAACTGCTTCTGGTGAGTGTCTCCTCCGATTACATCACCATAAAACCGCACTCCCGATTTGTCCATCTTCCGTACATGCTCATCCAATACAAGGTCACGGTGAGCCTGGAGCTTTTCCCAGGATGCACAGGGCAGAGGACACCCTGATAGGATGCCAGTGCATAATATGGGTACACAGAATTAAGAGTCACTAATCCACCTGAACATACGGTTTTGGAGAAGACACAAACTCCACACATATGGGCAGGAATTGAAGCCCAAACCTCGAGAATGGGAGGGGGGCAAAAGTGTTACCCACTGAAATACCCTGAACTCCCAGCGCCAATTATGTTATTTGTCCTTGTTATGACGGGACTGAAAATGTAAGGAATATCTTTACATCTAATCCTCTGATATTACGTTTTGCTTTTGGGTTTGATAGTACTGAAACAATAACGATGTTACCAATAATGTACATGACACATACCAGAAGTGTTTCGCTTCCTGCAAATGGAGTTTTTTTTGTTCTGAAACATGCTACCAGAGGACTGCTGGAAACTGGGAAGTTAGGGTAGGACTGACCGGCTGTGAGGTAACAAACCTTCCTGTTACCTTGTTTCACTCTTAGTAAAATTATGGTACCATTACCGGTCAAGAAGAAATCTGAACATGGGAAAGCTACCAAAACACTGTCAATGCAGGAAGTTATCTCACTGTATGTTCAGCTATCCACTCTAAAACACAAGCCTGTCAATACCTTTATTATTGTGCAGGTAACACGCTGACATAAAGCCAAAAAAATCTCAACCCATTCTTTTGACAAATGTGACAACAAAAATGTCTGACCTTTACAGTTTGTTTTGACCAAGATAGGCTCTTTGTTCACCCTCTGTTATGGTCAGCAACATCTTCCTGTTTGTCCTACAGCTTGGTGTTTCCTGAAAGGACCTTTTACATGTGTGCTTTCACTGGCATGGAGGCAGAGGAATGGATCGCCATACTAAGCTGGAAACTAGTAAGTGACAAATCGCAGATTTAAAATCAGTCACTCATAAAGCCATTGTGTAAAGCATTAAAAAAAACGTGAGAACTTTGAAGACTGAAAGGTTCCAGACCGAAAGATCTGAGATATCCACTTTATTTCCAGAGAATGATCTTATTTTACTGAACCACTGAATTGAAGATTATATTAAGCACGTTTTTGTTAACCTCTGTTTCTGCAAGTTCCTTGTTAAATGAATATAACTCCTGAAACAGACCTGGTATTTTTTATCATTGGGAGTTGTGCAGAAACACCTTCGTTAACTCGCATCAATACACCTGTTCTATGCACTGTACTTATTTTAGCTTAATATTGGCGACAGTGGAGATCACTGTCAGTGGTAACAAAACTTGAAGTCGGTCATGAACTTGGAACAGATACAGCTTGCTCTTGTTTTCCAGTCGCACATCCAAAAAAGCCCCTGAGAAAAGGAGAAGTCAGGTCAGGGAGCAGTGGCTGAATTTAGGCCGAGAACGAGAGACGCGGAGGACGACAGGTCCTACACCCTGTCCTAGCCGGGGAGGGAATGTCGCGCTTCGTCAAAAGGCTGGGACCGCAGTCTTCAGGATTATTATCGCCTAGCAACACTTTGAGAGCTCTGAAACAGTGCCTCGAAGATTTCATGTAAAAAAAATGTACATTTAAAGCTGTTTCTTGAGTTTTTTTCTGTAAAGGTATACAGATTTACAGTCTGACGGAGTTAGATGGGACACAAGGCAGGGCTCAGCCTGGTTGGAATGGCAGTTTGTCACTAAGCACATTCAAACGCACACCCTATGAGTGCTTAGTGCTCCAGCACTTGTCCACTAAAACCAGTATTTGGAGAATATTCTAGTACTATTCTATGCACTGCTAAAGCCAATGCCAATCTGTCTTCCAAATGCTGAATCATGGAGTCATAGGGGGAGGGGCAGCCCTCTGTGTAACCCGAGAACCCTTAATTATTAATACTAATTATTGCAAATAATTCATAACAATAAATAATGGAGCGTGTGGGAACTCATGCAACCACTTAACAAAACATTTGATGCAAAAGACCAATGGTGTGCTGTCATTTATTTCAACTGAAGACAAGACATACACTGTACATGTAATAAATATGTATTATTTGGATTTAAAGTTTTTGGAAGGAACACCATAAGAGAGAAAGTGTGCAAGATTCCCGAAAAACATCTTTTCCATAATCCCTGTGCTGCCCCAACCCACTTCAACCAAGCATATTACTCAAGGAATACAGCTGATTGCAAACTCAGGCACTGAGGATGAAATCCCAAGTCATCCCCAAGATTCCCAAAGTCCAGGATTCCATAAAGTGATAGACAGTTTTTCCTAAGCTACTTCCACGACTTGGCGCAGCTCCTCAATCATGGGCGCCAGCTCCTTTTCCAGGCTGATGATAAGACCTGCGTATATGGAGACAAAGTCTTTAAGGTGAATAGACCGACTTCATGACAACTGTTTCTGCAGAGGTTCTCCAGCCCAACCACAGAAGCCAGTTTTTCTTTACAGTCCTTACCTGTGTTGGCATTACTACTGGCAATGAAGCTGATTACCAGGGGCAGTCGGTTGAACTGCACGACCTGAAAACAACAATAAGTAACACGTCACAAGGGATTATCTAGGAACCTGTCAGAATGGCATCATCTGCTACTGAGGATGGAGGGGAAAAGTATTAAAGGTAGAGTATGAGACTTTAATCTGATCCACTTTTTGTCAATTTCAGCAAATTTCAAACCACTATATATTTTTTTTTAGTTTTTTTCCCCCCATTTATAGACCCAAGGCTGCACAGAAACACACAGAATGGACACCTTGTAGACCGTGAGGAGAAATTTGCTGAATCCGACAAAAAGTGTATTGGATTAAAATTGCTCACGCTACCTTTAACTACCCATTGATGAATTGCAGACACAGTGTGGAAAACTGCGGTTTGCGGGAAGTAAATGAGCATTCGGCCAGCAGCCTCATCCGAAGAGCATCTTTTCAAAAGCTTTCACTCAACCTTGCCAGCCTTGGCATGGGCCATATGTAGGGCCACTGGCACCGAAGCTCCGGAACGCACCTGGTATGTGTTGTAGTAACAGATGATGCTCTTGTTCTTGGAGAGTCCTAGCTTGCTGCCCTGGTCTGTTGCCAGGGCGAAGGTAGACAGGAAGGCAGGTCTGAGGGCATATTCTGGGGCATTGTCATTGGCCACTGAGAGGGGACACAGCGGCACGCGCTTCAGAAGTCATCCTGAACTGGTGCAACTCACATGCTGCATGAATGCATTCATGTACCGTACCTTTGATAATTGGAACCCCATCCCTGTCTGTGACAACAATTGCATGAAGGCCTTCAACACTAAAAGAAATACATTGTGGAAGACTGTAAGTGGATCAGGGCCGACAGGTCATTTGAAGAATAAGGACTCTGTGTCGTGAGGAGTTATGTCTGCCATAACACAAAACTGTACTATACACACCTGCACCAACTAATAATTCACGATAAATATTGCATACAATACTACATTAATCTAAATTTTAACTAAAAAAATCTTATACTTTGCTGTCTCACTTTGACTATTAAGTGAAACCAACCTTGGCAACTGTTTATAGAGCTATCGCTTCAGCTCCTGAAACGAAAAAAAAAAAAACATAAACATCCACAT
>JAODLC010000119.1:1345870-1371915 GCA_026781145.1 Hippopotamyrus pictus | reverse complement strand
ACAAAATATAACCCTTCGTGTTTTGTTCATGAACGTTTATGAGTAAAGCTACTATGTCCTTTAAATTAGCATCAATCCCCATTTGGTTATAATGCAATATCTGCCACACTGTCATTCTCCCCTTAAGTATGCTCATAGAGGAATGCGGCGTCATCCAAATTTTATTTACAAGCGAGTTATTGTTTGGTTTTCTTACCAAACAAACATAAAATGTACTTTTATTTTCGAGAGGTTCACCGTCGGAGTTCACAAAATGATCACTTGTTAATTAATGCTGTTGATTGTGATTGTTAGCCATGGCTAGCTACCTAGCTAACCGTGAGATTCCCATCTGGCTTAGAGCGAGTACTTTTTCGGCAGATACACAGCAACTTTAACTTGCATTATATAAAACATAAATCCAGCAGAAATCAGTACCTCTAACTGAGACCAGCGCCCTCCCCTCGTCAACAGCACCGCATGTCATAAATCCCTATTGTAAAACGTCTTTATTGGGTTGTGTACAGTGGGGAGGTATTTTGGTGCAGCAACCTGCGGGCGGAAAGTGTGCCCAACTGACGTAAAGAAGTGTGGCGGCAAAGAACGGACAATGAGGAAAGTGTTTTTAGCGTGACGGGCGCAGGACTGGTCCTCTGAACGGATTTTCTGTTATTTGTCTGAACTTACATTAAAATCAGTTCGATTTTCCCGCACTGGAAATCAGCTGTCAATTTTTTACTGTTAATTTCTCCTGTTTGGTAGTTTAACGACAGCTGACTGCTTCACGGCACGGAAGTGACGAACAAACTGGCTCTTCTTCGGGGAACCGGGGGAGCTTTGCTATAGTCTATAAGTTTGTTTAAAAAGTACAAAATTGCGTATTTCTTTTACCTGCGGCATAAAAAATATAGGAAACACAGTAGTATAATATTAGGCGGAAGAAAGTGGTCTTTTGCTGCTCAAAATTACTACCGTCTTTTAAAAATCCATTTAGAATTAAGCGATCAGTGTCAACATACCACAGCACACAACAACGAAATGTGACCTCTGCATTTGACCCATATGTGACATAGCAGGGAGCAGCTAATTCAGCACCCGGGGAAGCAGTGCTTGGGGGTGGTACCTTCGAACCTGCAATCTTTCAATTACAAGTCCACTTCCCTAACCATCAAGCCACCACTGCCCACAAAGGTTGTGTTGGAAGTGGGATTCGAACTCACGCCTCCAGTCGTAGACCGGAACACCCATTTCTATGGCAGGTACTGAACCTTGAGTCTGGCGCCTTAGACCGCTCGGCCATCCTGACGATATAAGAGCAGAGTCCTGTAAAGAGCATCTTAAAGTACCCCAGACAAGCTAGAGCGTGCATTAAAACCCAGTTTACCACAACTGGTATTCACCTCTCAAATCATTAAAAGGAACATTTTAAAAACTAATTAATTTTTTTTTTTTTTAATTCCCTCCACCACCACCCCTCTGCGGAGGACTACTTTATTTGTATTTATTTATTTTCTTTCATTTATTTATTTGATTATTTATTTATTTTTATTTGCTTCCTCAAGAGAAGGAGAGGGAGAGAGAGAGGGGGGAAGCAAAAAAGAAGGGTGAAAGAGAGAGAGGGAGAGAGAGGAAAAGAAAAAGAGAAAGAGACAAAGAGAAAAGAAATAAATAAAACAGATAATCTGCTTCCATGTCTGCTGAGAAGAGAAAGACACCATACAACATCTGTATGAATCACAACGAGCATCAGACGTTAAATGTTGTTGAACAATTAAAATTAAAAACTAATTCAAACAAACTGGAGGATTGAAGTCAGCAGATGTACTTAACCCAATAAAATGCGTTTGACCTCAGAAAATAGAACTGTTAAATAGTTCTGTGTGATATTTTTTCACCAACATCAAGCTACCAGTAGTCAAATTTAAAATAGAATACAAGAGTTAGATAGTAGGAAGAGTGACTTAAAAATAGTTTTAAAAATGACTTTGAAAAACAAAGACGTCCACCATCAAAAGTGCTTGGTGACCCGAGAGGATATTAGCTGCCCCTGAAATAGTGCTTGGCGTTATGGTTTGTTGCTCAAAAAAAAATCACAAAGGAAAACTATATTCACTCCATTCCGATGTCAGTGCTACGTGTCACGTTTCAAACAGTCATGCTCGGGTCTCTGCCGGGCTGTAATATATCTCTGAGATACTCGCTGTATCTGATGCGGCAAGCAGCGCTTGACATTACGAGAGCAACAGCTGTACAGCGCCTGGCCGGGCGAGGTCACGCTGGGGCTGAGAAATGGGATATTTATCAAACAAATGTCTTTTTTTTCTGTATTATGTTTTCAAGAGCGGCTATTCAGATATGAGAACAATCTGTGCTGCAGATTCTTATGTTAACGTACTTCATGCTTTCAGTTCATACGTTAATGCATTTCATTCCACAAGCCATTAGCGATTCTGCCATGTGTGAAGGAAGTGCATTTAAATTTTAGTGCATTTATTATTTAAAATGAATATTGCTTTAATTATGGTAATATAGACACTCATATAAAGGCATTCAGATAGCAGGTCTTAGTTGTTATAAACTTCTGTGCCTTGACTGGAAAGCAGAAAAAAAATATGAAGAAGTTTGTACCAAAAGTACAAAATGAAAAGCCGAGTAATCAATTTTATGTTGAACCTGCGGCGACTTTGAAAAATGAACGAGAGTCTGTGAAACTAGTGACAAATAACTCTCGGGTTTGACTGGTTATTTGAGTACACACTTTACCGATACTCACATCACGCTCACCGCATGTTTGCCTGTTTGACATTTGTCATTTGTTATGGTAATGGAAAAAATGCCAGGGGTGTTGAATGCAGCAAGCTCATTGTTCATATTTGTCTGAATAATGAATAGTTTAAAAAATGCAGTCACGTAACATTATTATAGCATGACGTATGTGTAATTAAATAGGCAAATCATGACACAGAAAGTGTACTTTCATAGCCCCAAAAACTCCATTTCTTCTTGTGTGTGTGTGTGTGTGTGTAAAGAGAGAGAGAGAGAGAGACAGCTTATGTATGGGTTATCTGTGGGAGTTCCTAAGTGGTTACAGGGTCCAGGTACCAAAGACAACACTGCAGAGTGTACAGTATGTAAGTGTTTGGTAGGCTGATATCTTTGGAATACTAGAGTTTTCGTGATCTTACTGGGAGATAAATCTCAAGAAAGAGAATGGAGTTGTCAGACATTCGTTGAATAGATACGAGTTGCACTTCATGCCTCAATTTCATCTCTCACTTTGAACTCATATTTGTTGCAATACAGTTCATGCAATCAGCAAATTTCTTTGCCTTCTCTGCCAGAATCGTTTTTTTTAATCCATTTATGATCTGATATTTTGAATGAACCTTTGGCTGAACTCACAGCCAACCAAATATAATAATTACCTGAGCTGTTGAATTCCTTTGTGTTTTCATAGCTGCTTTCAGTTTCCTTCTGAACCCTGCAATGGATCCCATTTAAATTGATTAGGATATTATTATTTGTTCTATCGATAAATTAGTTTAGGAGAAGTAAATGAGAAAAAGAGGAGGTTCAGTTGAACTGCGGGGCAAAGGCATTTGATGGATCATGCCAATGAGTATTCCCTTTCACACCAGTAGGTGGCAGGCTTGTACTATTTTGGTGTGCTGCGTTTGGAGAATTTATCCCATGCCTTCACTGTGACAAAACACTGACAATGAATGTGTCCCTTTCTTTGATTAATCTTCCTTTTCCCTTCATTTTCAATTTATCCGTGCAGCATGGATTTCCGCAGGCACCTGGGACTGAATCGGGCAAAAAGCAGGCAAATATACATTGTAATCTGTCCAAGTAATAAAAATCCCGCTGACTGTGAGCAAGGCCTCCATGAATCAATTTTCGTAGCGTATCAGGTCATACTTTAAAGCATGAGAATGAAGATCTTCAGGGATGGGAACTGCACACCACTAACCTACGCACCTAATCAGCACTAGCATTATTACAGAAATATCACAGCTTAACAGTGGTTCAACTGTTCCCCGAGCTCATTTGTATAGACCTCTATGGTTGCCATGGTACCTGAATGGCACACTATAGAGTTATGTTATAGAAGATAACAGGCCTGCAATAGTAACAGTAGGAAAGTAAAGAGTTGGTGTTTTGTCACCATGAGACAAATGGCTGTCAAACGGCTGGGAAAATATACGGTGCATGCAGTGGGGTCAGTTTTGACCTTGGTAATATTATATATTGATTTAATATAGAGCGCTCCAGAGGGCTAAAATAACAGTCACAAGCTGTCAGGGCCGTAAGACAAAAGGTTGGTTTGGGAATGTTTCCTGGTGATGAACTGAAATAGCTGTCTAGGAATTTGCTTTATTGAAGTTCCATTCAGATCAAATGAAGGGCCTTGGCAGTTTGCGCGCTTTTCCGTCTTTATTCTAAAATGGAAAATGAACCATCGCCCCCCCCTGCCCTGACTCTACACGTCTCTCCCTCCCCGGGTCATCAATCAGGGACTTTTTGAAGTCTCTATTTCTCCCGTAAAGGAGGGATAGATAGAAAACGGGAAGGGAGATTGAGAGAGAAAGAACTGTGAAGAAAGAGTGTGTGTGTGTGTGTGTGTGTGGGGGGGGGGGTTTGGATTTAACGAGACTTTAAAGAGGAGAGACATGCCGTGACAGGTGTTTGTGTGACTTGGCATGCACATCTGTAAGTGGCGGAAAGAGCCAAGCGGCCTAAGGTTTGCCTGGGGACAGACGCCAACTTGGGTCTTACTCCTATCCATTAGAGATGACAGCCACACCAAGATCCTTGAAAGACCTCTCAGCCTCTGATGGTGTCACACTGCAAGGTGTGTATGCATGTGGGGGGTCTTTAAAGTCCCTCATCTCCTAACAGATACCCTTAGAATCATTTAGGGTGAAGCCATAGTTGTTGTACTTAATGCCTTTCTTACATTTTCCTTTCTAAAAGGCTTTCCCTCTGCTCCACGGCCCTGTTGATTTTTTATAACATATATACAGCATTTGTGTGCAGCGAGCAAATATTTAATTGGGTTAGGTGGTGTGAGAAAATATTAAATTGAATCGTTAAATATTTCATTTTCCCAGTAAAAAAAAAAAAGATTCACCTTTAACTTTTTTCCACTTAAATCAAATATGTAGAAAAATCTATCTTGCAGGAACTGTTTTCATTGTTTGTGTTATATTGAAAAACACCCCAGGCTCATAAAGTAAATTGACTAACTACAGAAATGCCAACATAGGTAAATGCTGCTGAGCAAACTTACCCTGGGAGAAAAAAATGTCAGGAAGCTGCCTCGCCTTCCACAATATTTAGATCGGGATCAAGAGATTTATCCTTTAATTACTAGCATCTTCGAAAATTATAACATTGCCCACTAGGTGGCAGTATTGAACCTGCTTCAAATGCTGTGAAGTTGACGCTGAGAGTCATCGAACGGCCTAAACACACCACCATGCATTAAATAGCTAAGTAATGTGACCCAATAAATCCCGTAAATCTTTTATAGAACTATTTTATTGTTTTGGCAGAAAATCATGCCGAACCATTGACGACAATGGTTTTAAATTTCTAAAGACCAAATGAACTACATGGAAGACCTGCATCCTCTCTAACTGTAGGTCATATATATGTTATGATATCATTTTTGGTTTTTACGAACTTGCCCCATGAGACGTGAGGAGCCCCGAGCGTGGGGTGACAGGTTGCGTGACAGCTACGGCGTTCCCGGCCCGTGCGGGACAGCGCCGCAGACCGCGGCGGGGGGGGGGGGGAGCTGGCCTTCTGCTGTGGCCGACTCCGGCGCACAAAGACGTTTCACGGGCAGCCGACCCGGGACCGTTCAGAGAGACCCGCCTGACGTCGCTTCATGATGGATTTCCCCACCTTGTGGATGACTCACGGACAATTTGTTACTACATTCCATTGAAGTATTGTTTCATATTATGAATAGGCTTGTGATGAAAGGTAAATAGTCAATCAGACGTTGTTTATACTGGAACTGACTGCAGTATGGTTTGCTCCTCCGAATACCACTAAAGGGTGGGACTGTATTTACATGTCATCACTGGTCCAGCTCTCAGTCTGCGCTGAACACAGGCTGGTTCTGTACTTCACCCCGATTCGTGTCTCTTCGTTTGTAAATAGGCCCAGCACAGTGTTTCCTGCCGTGGCATTTTCTCCTCGAGTTAATGGGGGTGTCCTCTAGGGCTTAAACTGAACTTTACACACTAATTACATGCATGTTGTATTAGTGTTCTGCAGGAGTCTGATGCCCCACTGATGGTGCAACCATCCTCTACATCACCTTATCCTAAACTGGATTGGTGGTTATCTGACGTTATTCATTATGATTTTTTTTTTTTCTCTTCACAGTTTTCCCACAATTCCCCTGTACCAGATAAGCCGATGTATAGATGGATGGATGGATGGATGCTTTTATTTCCAGTTCATTTAAGTCCAGCTCCCACTCCTTGGTTATATGCTGCCAAGATCAGAGTCGGATGCAGCCAAGATACTTTTTATTGTGAATTTCTAATGAAATCCTCATATGTTTGTTTAGATGTCCAGGGTTGGCTTGAAGAGAATCCCTGCATGCCATTTGGAGAGACTGCACTGTAGGCCACGTTATGGCTGCTCTTGCCATTTATCATCAGCCTCGCACTGATTAAGAGACCAAAGACACGGCGCTTGGTTTAAATTCATCAATCAAGTTGCGGTTAGAAAGTCAAAATCAGCCGTAGCAGTAGGTGTTGTGTGATGTAGATCTCATGAGTGATTGACAAAACATATGTATCAGTTCTTATTGTTACTACACAGCTTGGACTGTTCTGCTCTGACGTACAGGCCTAAAAATATACAGTCAAGAATCAGCAGATGTTCATTAAGCCAGTCCATTCAACTGCTGTGCCTGTGAGTTGACATCAACATTGTTTTGACCTGCACTTATCTTCCCCAATCCTGTAAAAACAGCTAATGCATCATTAAATCTAATCTATTTGTTATAGTTAAAAGCATAATCCCCAACATAATTGGCGTGAACAGAGAAGCATAAAAAGTAGCCGACTTGGCTTTGCTCATTCAATAATCACATTAACTGTAATAACAACACACTGCGTTAATACAGACTTAATTTTTACAAGCTGGTTCCGTTAAAAAGAAACTCAGTCCATTTCATTTTGGCCTTTCAGGACCATACGTGTTACTGTACAACCAAATAAAGTAAATTGGATATACTGAATATTAGTGATGATGTGTATGTTAAGTTGTATTTAATAATCGGAAAAGACTCATTGCTGAATGACAGCTATAACGTTCGTGTACAACCTCTGTTAGCAATACAGCTTAATGTATAGATCATGACGGCAGTGTGGAGGTTATGGGTTGCCAGCTACGAAATAACAGTCGTATTAAGCAATAAAAGGTGACTGTGGTTAATAAGGAAAATGCACAGCAGGGCTGCAGACTGCAGGCTGCAGGCATCATCCGTGGGAAGCGGCAGTCTATCGCCAATGCTATTTCAGCGTCCTGTTGGGCAGGTTGGATGGGGAAATCCACATTGTTTTGTTGTTTTCATTCTATCGACATGTTGTTATCTCAAAATACAACGAGGATTATGGGTTTCATAAGCATATCATGACGACCGCATGCCGTAATTGTTTTGTTTTTTTTTTTTCTGAGTCGAGGTGTGATGCATTAATACATACGGCCTCTGCGTCCACGGTCGTCCTGACAATGCATAGACCGGGACAGCTGGTGTGTGTACAGACGATCCACTTCTTCTGATTACTGTTGACCGCTGGGGTAAACTAGGTGGTTCCCAGGTAGGACCCAGCCAGCCCGCACCTGGTTATTAACTTGCCAGGAAGGATCACATTGCTAGTTACAGTGCGCGTCGCTTGCTAAACTACAATCGTGTCTGTCAGCGAGGGTAAGGTGGTAATTGTATGACTGCCATTTTCATGCAACCCCCCCCCCCCCCATTCTGACTCCCCTTTCACCTCTGAAAAGGACTTGTGTGGGCATTGGTGAGTCACCTGCGGCTAATTTAGGAATGCTAAATGCCAAAGGGGCTGTTTTAGGGTGGATTAGATTGTTCTTTTCTGCATAGAACAGAGGGCGTGGGGAGATGCGCATCTATTCTTAATTATAAGAAATTTGAAAACAAAAGCGCATATGGTGGAAGTGAATTATTTGTGCTTCTCGTGGAAAGCATTCAGAAGAGTGCACGCTTGTCTGCCGTCCGACAGACCGGTAAACCACGGTGGGTGACTCTCTTTGTCAACCTCCAAAGAAGACATTTTTTCTCTCCTTAATCCGCTGCTTAATGTTGATTCACATAATTTATTTGATCTTTTGGACTGCATAGTTGCTGTATGCGCCGTTTCAAAAATGAAATGACATTTTTGAACATGAACATCAATACTCAATCCTCAGAAAGAATTCCCTCGCATCAAACATATCTGACCGAATATTAAGTTTATATTAAGTTCATAAGATTTTAAATACTTTGAAGCAGATTATTTTAGTGCCGACAAAATAAAAATGGCAAAAGCACATTTAACGTGTGGTTGAGCTGTAAGTTGTATTTGAGGTTTAAGGTGTTTGGATTTTGGTTTGATTTCAGAGCACATATATGTAACAAGATTACCTAAATCAGTACAGCAAGATGTGAATGTTTCCTTAAGGACACAGAAAGACAGCTGTTATAGAGTCAAAAAAGGCCCGAGAGTGTGAGCTGGGAGAACAGGGGCTTGGTGTAGGATTTGGAGTTTTCAGTTTTTTTAACCTCAAATATACATAATGCTTGTTTCTTTTTTTGTTCTTTTTCTGACAGGTAAGATCCATCATTCTAAGCATTCTGAGTTTAAACATAAAATTATAATGAATTGGTTAATAAGTGTACCCAACACATGTTTAAAATAGGTTTTAAAGAGTAAATATGACAAGCTTTGTAGTGATTTACTATAGTAAATGCTGAAAAACACCTTGGCACTGAATCCCCTTTTGTCATCCTGGTTTATTGAGCTGTGATTCCGTCCTGCCGTATCTTGACCGAATTAGACAAAGTCTATGTGCTCGGAAGCACATTGGGTGATCAGACTGAACACCTTGGACGTCTGCATGTCTGATAAGGTCTCATGGACTTAACGCCTGGTGCGCGTGTGTGTTTGTGTGTGTGCGTACGCCATGCACAGTTGGCACCCAGATCCTCCGCGTCTTGCCAAAATGGAAGACGACAGAAGTAAGCAGGTTGAACTGCAGCCCAATGAGATTCACAAGTGAGATAAGAGAAAATCTGCCGTACCGAAAACATTTTTAAAAGCATTTCACTCTTGTGTCAGGTTTTATTATTGAGTAATGTAATGACAGCAGCTGCAGCTTTATATTAATCTTGCGTCTAGTGTCGTATCATGAAAAACAGACACACTTAATAAACGTTAATGATCGTACCTGTGGTGTTCAGCAGAAGGAAATCTTTTCACATAAAGACTATCATTGAACAGAGGTATCAAAATCTGTGGAAACAAATGTCAACATAATATTAAATGGCATAAGTGAAATTACAGTGAAATGACAATTAAAAAACAAGAGAAATGAGCCAGTGATCTAACAGCCTGATCGGAAACTTTTTAGTGCTATTCTTCATGGCGTCGCTTGTAAAATAACTTTTCCTCTAAATAGGCTTAATGTGTAGAAGCAACTAGAGTCAGGTGCTTTTCTGAGCGTTAAAAAAACTAAACAACACCAAGGTTTAAAAAGACATAAAAGATGGCAAGGCTATACAATTTTTTTTTAATTAAAAAAGCCAGTTTCACGATTTCAAAATCTTTTGTTTTTCTTTCAGAAAACGTGATCACGCCCATTCCCGAGGAGTCAGATCGTTGTGGCAATACTGGTGTTTTGAAGCAAAAAAAAAAAAAATGCAATACGCAAAAAGGGGATTACTGCTTCCCAGAGTGAAATTCCTCGCCGTCTGCCACCCACTGATTCAATTGTACACAACCAGACAAACGCCTAACAGGAAAACGGCACAGCCCAAATTATCAATGTCCCTCAGGTGTGTTTGCCCATAGGCTACCCTGCAAGCTTAGGCCTTAAAAGCCCCTGAAATCTGCATCACCTGAAATGGGATTTTTCAGGAATTTTCTCTCACTGACTGCGAAAGGTCCCACACTCGTTTTAAGGCTTTTAAAAAGAGGCGCAAAGCTTGAATGTCTGGCAAAAGCCTCAATGGAAAATCGACGCTAACGAGGGTAACATGAAGAGATTACAAAATCGCAGCTTTAAATTAAAAATATAAATGGAAAATCAGACGGTGTTTCAGACTGAGTAGCTATATATCCCAGCAGCCTAGTTTTACATTAAGAGACTCGACAATTTATAATAAATACAGGATCTCCGTCTTTTCCATGCATGACCACAATGCATCTGAAAATCTCAAGGAATGAGAAACGCTTAGGCAGGTTTATCTAACACAGACTTACACACAGACCAGGAAAGTAACAAGTCAAACGATCCATGAAGGGGGAAAAAATGAGCGATACTTTAAAAGTTGACATTTTAAAAAATCTCGCCTTGCGAAGCACTGATCAGGATTTTTGCCCAGCCATTACGGTAACTATATTAAACTTATTTGATTATTTTTTTTTTATAGACAATTGAAACGAAGCCTTCATTTTCAAGGCTGTTCTATTCGCAACTTAGTGTCCTGGAAAGATCAATTTTTCAGATCCTTCGTAATAACCCGTTCATCTATAATCCTTTAAATAACCTCCCTGGAACCTCTTTGAAAGTATAAATAATGTATATTTTTGGGTACCCCTACCCCCCAGCCCAAGCCCCTTTATTTCCTTGGTCTTTTCATTTCCAATCCGGTCTCTAAACACATCTATTTTAGCGCGGCTCTGCGCGCTTTGCTTTAATTAGGGCGTCTGCGAGCGCGCCGAGTCCCCGCAAAACAAACAGCGCTCCGGCGGCTGCGGCGCCCCGGCTCTCCCCTGCCGATGCAGCCAGTGGCACGGCTGAGGCAGAGACACATGGTGTAAGCAAACACTCATAATTGCATTAGATCCCCCTTGTGAGGAGATCATTCTGCTGCCGTCCTGTGATATTCTTAGGGCGGTTTTTTTTAACCTCCATCCCTGATGCATACCAATTTGATTTCTATTCAGTCGTTCCCAGCACAAGGGGGTGGAGAGCTACTCTCTAGCCAGACGAGTGCAAGACATTTTTCTTAAGATCAATTCAAACCTTAAAAGCGCTCAAACTTTTAATCTGATGAAAGGGATTTTCAAATTAAAATTGGACCTGAACTGAAATCAGGATAGATATTGTTTTAGAGCTGACAGTAGCACACCTCCGATGTGTTCGTGATAACGCTTTTGCGTCCTGATATTAGTTGTGATGACGAGGTCTGATTACAGCCATGAATACAGTTCTTCTTCTTGGACGGGGACAGCGCTGAAAATAAAACTAAAGTCTGGGAACGGTTTGATTTCGGGTGATTCTCTACTAAATGTCATAAAAATCAATTTAATTTGGATTAGGACGAGGGGAACAGTCAGTGTGTCTGCCATTCACTGGAAGGATTCGCTAAACATTTTAACAAAAGAGAATTTTTAACGTAATATAGAAGATGACTTTTTTTTCTTTAAATTACACTGAAACATGCTAGATATATCACACATTAAAATATAATAATAATAAATAACCTGAATTCACATTATTATAAGTCAACACAAATGCATGACTGACTTTTATGGTTTTGAGCTAAATGTTTTAGATATCAGATAAGAAAAAATCTATACAATTTCCAAATCCGAAATATTTAATATTTAAATTGTAAAACATTTAAATGTATATCAATTTTTGTTTTTAAATGACCTTTTCAAATTACATGGGAGGAACCATATTGAAAATCCATTATTAAAGATAATTATTAGTAATTTGTTAAAATGTATGTAAATATTAATGCACACGAGATGTTTACACACAATAAAGACTGGAGATGATCACATAGGATATTTGTCAGTGATTCATGCTGTGATGTTATTTCTGCTATTTAGAAGTTAGTGTTTATTTTGTGCCAGCAAGGTCAAATCTGCATTTGATGATGTATTAATTACAGAACTGTCACGCCGTACAAGCGCATGACTTGTAATTATACCTAAATCGTCATGCGGTTCCTCTTTGTGCATGGCTACACTGTGGTTTCTGTGAATCATCATTAGGCATGGAGATTTGCAAACTCCCGTAGGTTGCTGAAGTTATGTGTGTCTGTCTAGAAGCTGCCCCCTCATTAAGGGAACAGACTGGCTGCGTTTCTGAGCCAATGCAGATTTTGGGGGTGAATCCTGGAGCGTACAGACCTCACCAGCCTCTACAAAACTCGTCGGTCCAAGAGAGACCGCAGAACCAGACCCACAAGCCATAACGGATCTGTGGAGCAGATCTGCTGTCACCAGCCATAACTTGTAGTGTTTTTACGGAACAGATGAGACCCGAACCAAAGGTCTCAAGCAGCTTGTGAAGTCCACATTGTACCCGGTAACATCCGGATTGGGGAGTATGAGGGACTAACATGCCCCTCTTGGGCCCACCTGCCTGTCCTCTAGAGCAGTGCAAATTTTTGTGTCAGAAAATATTTTTTAGTGTATTCAGAAAATCGTCTCGAGACCTCTCTTGATTATTTGCTTACCTAGAGTTTAAATAATACTGTTCTAGTGGAGACAAGGGACCAGGATTTGGATTTAGATTTGAATTCTAGGGGGCAGTGCTGGCCTAATGCTTAGGGACACATACTTAAGACTGAAAGGTTGCTGGTTCCAATCGCCGACCAGCAAAGTGCCGCTGAGGTACCCTGAGCAAGGAACCCCCCTCCTCAAGCACTGCTCCCCGGGCACTGAATTAGCTGCCCCCTGCTATGTCATGATGTCACATATGGGTTAAATACAGAGGAGGTATTTTGTTGTTGTCCACTGTGTGTCAACAGTGAAAATTAATCACTTCACTTCAGGATTACAGGCCTGATTTTGGAAGGTGGCTTGTCCAGTTCTGGCATATTCTGTGATGGAAAACACGGACTGTGACACACACACACACACACACACACACACAGCCCAGGTTATATGTGTGAATCATGCCCGGTCAGCACCGCACAGAATGAACTTCAACAGCAAAGTCTCATGACAAAGGGAGAAAAACCTTTAATGACTGATTAACAGTTGGATCAGAACCAGAACCACTAAGTGGGATTTATTGCAAAGTAAAAAAAAAAAAGAAAAGAAAAAAAACAGGGAATGGCTCCTGTTCAGTCTCAAGAATGGGAAGCATTGTTCCATCCTACGAACTCTGAAAAACAAAAGCAATAATGACGAAAGGGTATAATTATAAGCTCACCCGCGAAAATCCTTTAATGAGTACTGAGGGGCACGTGGATGAGAAGTCAGAGCCAGGTACGGGCAGATGTTTTCCTGCAGTAGATGTGGCAAGAAAAGGGACGCCTTCGCAGTGAACGGCGCAGAGAAAGAAGAGCAACCGACTCCGAGTCGCTCCGAAACTAATGGGGGAGTTTAAGTTAGTGACGATGGTGCAAATCGCGTCCCCGGCGGAATCGCGCGTCTGCACGCCCCGCTTCCCGTTTGTTTAAACACGGGACTTAAGTGCAGGAAGTTTGTCCTTGTGCGCTGCTGGATAAACTTGGTTTTAGGTGGATTATCGAGGCTGGGCTGACGATCCCAATGTGCAACACGCTCTTCCGTCGCTCTGCATCCCCCTCCTCGCTTGATGCGCGGCTTAAAACCGACACCTTGGAGGATCTTTGTTAGTGAATGCCGGGATAACCGAAAGAAAAAACGGGGGGTTGGGGGAGCTAGATGAGATCAATATATTTTAATAGGTTGAATCGTTTTAATTAGTTTTATGTTTACTGTGGCAATCAGGCAGTCAAATTTGAATCTGAATAGTACTGAGAACAGATGACGAGCCAAGAACGAGCCTCCCTTTTCCAGTGTGTCCTCATTGACTGGCCTAGTGAGACACATTTTCAAAGTCCTATGAACAACATGCTTTGCTCATCCCACATAAAAGTGGATGGTGTCTTTATTACAATTTTATCACAACTGTAGGTGTTTAGAATACGGCCTACGTTTTCCCGCAAAATGCGGGACACCCAAGAACAGCGGCAGAGCGCAGAAGGTTTTTTCCCAAAGTGTAAATCCCCATTAGGTTTATATTGATATTTTATTTTATTTATTTTTATTATTTATTTTAAAGTTATTGTTGCACTTTGTTTTATAATGACGACGTGCTGTAGCAGTGCCCACCAGGGGGTGCTGGTGCCGCCTGTTTTCCGAGAGAGCAGTGAACCTTAGCTAGTCATTCACACAGACCAGCAAACGACAGGATAACTACTAGATTAAAGCTAAAAATGGTGACCTTTACTGTGTGCTGCCACACTTCCTGTACAGGCAATTCAGGTTACCATTGTCGTTGGGGTTCCACTGCCACCAATATTTTACACCAGTTTGCTTTTTGCTTAGTTTTAGTAAATCATTTATGATCTTAGCATAAATGGGACTGTTATGTTATTATTTATTATTTATTTAGTTATTGTCACTTAAAGGAGAAGAAAGCTGGTGGTCTTTGCCCTTTTAGGGTAAGATGTAGCGCATCTGTGTCTGTATCAGATCCTTCATGTGGGTCATAAGAAAAAGGGTTTAGGGCCTCTGGCCACCAACTCAGGCAAACCACCTGGAGTTCCTCTTACAGGGGCCACAGTAGGGGGATGGATACCCTGGAATATTCAGGGGGCCCAGCACTTTACAGGGGCCACAGTAGGGGCATGTATACCCTGGAATATTCAGGGGGCCCAGCACTTTACAGGGGCAACAGTAGGGGCATGGATACCCTGGCAGATTCAGGGGGCCCAGCACTTTACAGGGGCCACAGTAGGGGCATGGATACCCTGGCAGATTTAGGGGCCCAGCACTTTACAGGGGCCACAGTAGGCGCATGAATACCCTGGCAGATTCAGGGGGCCCAGCACTTTACAGGGGCCCTTGAATATATAAAATTATACATAAAATATGGGCAAGATGACATTTTGTCAGGAGGTCCAGAATTTCTAGGTACTCCCCTGGGCACTTTGCCGCCCCCTCCCCCATCATGTGACCTTAGCCCCCTTGGATCAGCACTTGTCTGAAATAGATGGATGAAAATATTAGTGTAGCCCTGTTGATTTCGAGGAAGAATAGAGCAGCTCCTCCTAGATCTGTTTCTAATCAGCCTCTGGCATTTTTCTTCCAATCTCGCAGCAGAATCCACCCCTCAAATATTATTTGAACCCCTGTGCAGGATCGTTTGTTTTAATTATCCAATTTGTGCAAGATTTTAAAAAATGTGAATGTAGTAAATGGTTATGCTCTGAATTTCATTCCGAGCTGCTATTAATTATGATTCTGGGGTGGAATCAAATGCACCCACATGATTTCTGCGCTGGGCTGGGATCCACGGCTCGTATTATTGGCTCTTTGGTGCCGTGATGCGTTCCCGGACGGGGGTGCACTCGGGTCGCTCCTGACATGTCTTGGAGCCGAGCTAGCTGTCGGACAGGCAGCGGTAACCGACGAGTGAGCGAAGGCGCAGACAGAACCAGGCCCCCGTGGCTTCCGCATGGCGGGTGACTCCCCGGCACGTGGGTGTAAATCAGCGAATCCAGCCCAGGAGCCGATCTGGCGTGCCGGACGGGACATTCCAGGGAACGCGATGGAGGCGCGGCGGACGCGGCAGCGCCAGGATGCAGACCCGAGGGACTTCAGGAAACATATTTCCGTGGAATAGAAACGTCCGAACGCAGCAAACATTTTATCACGCTGCATTCTGAAAGTCCTGTATTCCACAGAATAATCTGGACATTTAATAAGTATTTTGGGGCCACCATGTTGGGAAGGATACAGTGCAAAAATCCCTCAAATGCAGCTGGATTTTGAGTTGTTTAAATGATATTTTAAATTAAGTCACTTGTGTTATTTTGATATTTGGATAGATCCTACTGCAGTCAATAGCCTTTCTGATAGTTATAAACAGAAACACTACAAAAGAAGGAAAAGTTCCAAGGGCCCCTGAGTAAGAGGGGCCCTAAGAAATTTAGAACATAATTGTATTGGTCTGGGCTGGGGGCCTAATAAGATATCCTTTCATAGACGGGGGCACTGAAAGGAGGGGGGAGGGGGTGTTAGGACAATTACAAGGGCCCCCGAGTGACTCAGGCCCTAATGAATTTGGAGCATAATTGGATTAGTCTGGGTTGGGGGCCCAAAATGATACGCTTTCATCGGGT
The DNA here is from genome assembly GCA_026781145.1 of Hippopotamyrus pictus. Taxonomy (NCBI): domain Eukaryota; kingdom Metazoa; phylum Chordata; class Actinopteri; order Osteoglossiformes; family Mormyridae; genus Hippopotamyrus; species Hippopotamyrus pictus. Next base: position 1,355,567 of record JAODLC010000119.1, on the reverse strand, counting down.
CCAAAATCTCTAGCGCTCCCCCAATTATAAGAATAAAATCCTCATATAAAATATTGGAGTTAATACTCCCTGATCACTATACCCAAGAAGGGCCAGCATACTGGTTCAGCGGGTGGTGTTGTGGCTTCACACTTCCAGGGGGGTTTGAATCCTGCCCACACTGTTTCCATGGAGTTTCGATGCTCTCCAGAGTCGTGTCAGGTTGGTCTGGATACTCGGGGCTCCTCCTGAGGTCCAAGGACATGCTGTTTGGTGAAGGGGCATCCCTGAGTCACCAATAGCATGTCTACAGGCACCTCATGTGTATGTGTGTCTGCATTCCAGGCAGTGTCTACCCCCTCCCCACGATCCTCTGCTAGTGAAATGGTTGAGATATGGGTAGATGGACTCATCAAATTCTAGAGATGCTTCCTGCATATTTGTGTCATTTGTGCGGCACACAGAAGAGCACAGGTCATGGAAATGGAAATTCTTTGTGAGCGGGAGAGGAAAACAGAGGAAGAGCCTCTGGAGACGGGAAGATAACTCACACGGAAAGAAGCCGAACCACAGAAATAATTCCGTCGACACGCGATGCGTCGTTTGCTCCCGAGAAAGCGTCACCTCCGGTGGGACGACGCGTAATCCGGCCAGAGTCCCGAGGGCCGCTTACTGAAGGACCCTTCATGCACCTTTCAGTCCTGGAAGTGAGACAATCGGTGCATTGTGCTCGAACCGTGGGATCTCCAGATACTCCCACTTAACCAGTACGGACCAAGCGATGTTTGAAGCATGGGGTGATCCAGACCGTGATGCAACTCCCGACCGCACGTCTGAACTCAGATGTAGACGCGTGTGAAAATACTGCAGAAAACAACCACGCAAACTCACCCTTGGAAACCGGCATTTGTTTGATAGATGTCGGTACAATTAAAGGCAGGTAATAGCGATACTAAAGAAGGATATGCATTTGCAACAATCCCTTATTACACAGATGAAACAAAGGGCCTTTAATATTTCAGTCTCCTTTTGGGATTATGTGTACTCTGCTTCTGTTTCAACATACGTCCCTTTCATTGTGCAACGGCTGATAATTACAAGGCAACGTCCACATCGCACCTGATCCCACATCAGTGGCCCGAAAGAACTTTGTTCTGCATCTGCTTTTTGGCTTCACCTCAGACGGACTCGGGCCCGCAGGAGTGATCAATAAACGGGGGGGGGGTTTCCATGAACAGTAAAATGGGGGCGGGGGGGAGGTCACATGGCGCGCTGTCGTCCGTAGAGCTATGGACGGCCCGTCAGCATGGAAGATTAAGATTAAGAACTATCCTGATCCCTGTTGGGGGAAAACTTCTTTATTCAGTAGCACTATGAGACACATTATACACTGTGCGGCCAAAAAAAAAGTAATCATTTGAATTTAAATCAGCAAATACTTAAAAGCCAATTAGCGGATCATTATTCCAGCTCAGCAACATTAGGCAGCAATAAAGTGAAGTCAGCTGAGTACCTGGATCTACTGAATGGCAGGTTATCACATCAATGGTTTTCTTCTTCCTTAATAACACGGGCATCTTCCAGGATAATGATGGCAAGACTCATCGGGTTCGGACTGTGAAAGAGTGGTTCACGAGCACGAGGAATCATTCTCACGCATGATTTGGCTACTACAGAGTCTTGACTCTAACCCCATTGCATGTCTTTGGGATGTGCTGAAGAAGACTTTACAGAATGGTTCAACTCCCCTATCATCAATACAAGGTCTCAGCGAGAAAACGAGTGCAAATCTAGATGCAAAGGATGTTGAGATGTTGCTTAAGCACATGGAAACAATGAATTGACGAATGTGCACCACAATCAAAGTTAGAAGCGGTCCAATGAAATAGTATTAATTAAATTTTTTGGTCAGGCAGTGTAAATAGATGAGAATCATTAACTAAAGTTACAAATAAAAAGCATATAAATAGACAGAAGTGGCCGGTACATGTCATACATATATAGATGTACAATACTTTTAGTATACAGATCCATGCTTTTGCACGCCCAGGATATAGATGCACGGCGTCACTGATGTGCATTCATGACGGGTGCTGGAATACCCCAATACCAGGAAAGCCGAAAAACCTGCAGTGGAAGGCCTGCCAAAATCCTGTACCTGTATGGGGGGAGATTAGACCCCAAAATGAGCAGCTTCAAGGATGGGTGAAGGCCTGACCTCCACGGGGAGCCGCGGTTCTGTTTAACTCACAGGGCCCCCCGCCCCCCCCCCCCCAGCACACGATTTGGGCTTCCAGCCAGGGCCCTGTGACCCACGGAGGCTGGGGCTTCGTATAAATCCGAACCCAAATCCCCTTTAATTGCGCTGTACTAACTTAACACCTCATGTTGTCGAAGCTTAAAACTCGCCGCCATGCGGATCCTGAGAAGAGAGGCTTCTACATGACAAACTGCGTATTGTGTAGGGCATCAAAGTTAAACATTGGTGTATGTGCCCTCTTTACTGATAATACCGTACAAAAACAATAACACTCAGACGATTAACTTCTAAATCTACAATAAAGTCTCTACACTCATAATTAAATATAATTGAATAATTTTACACCAATAGCATTCGTTGTATACATAGCATGTATATATGTGGTTTTAAGACGCCATATAAAATCTGTTTACTCTAATAAAATGTGCTTTGCATAATATTAAAATGCAGATTCTCAGGTTCAAAGGCTCTTTAAGCGGTAGTTTTTTTTTTTTTTTTAATTATTTGCAGCAATGACCAGCAGTTGACACTAGAGGTCACTCTTGCAGCTTTGGAGGCCTCTTGAGTGCGGCCGGCATTGTGATTCAGCGTGTGATTGATTGGTCAAGGACACTAGACTTCAAGAAGGAGCTTGCAAAAGTGCCCTTGTCTAGTGTGGAATTCTTATCAATCTCGCCTTAATGTCATAAAAAAATGAAATTATAATCGCTCTTAAAAGTACAAGCTGTTAAATTGACCAAAAAACCAGAAAAAGCATCTGTTATGACACTACCTCAGCTGATCACGCTGCCTGCTTATGGAACAAACTTCCAGTTTGCATTAGACTAACAGCATGCATGGCTGGAATCAGTTTAAAAGAAAATAACTTTTTTATTAATCAAGTTATAATTATTATTGTACTAAAAGTAACCTTCGCGATTCCCAGCAAAGTTTCAAATATTCTTCCGAATTTGAATAGATTTTACAGAACTGTAAATTATGTAGGTAAGAATACAGTATGACCGTATTCTTCCAGAAATACTCGGCGCTGGTTGGCACACGGAGGTTTGGCTTCTTCCAGGAACACGCTGAGTTTCACGGTAATAGCCCTCCGGGGACAGGTCGCGGGTAACTTTAACTTCACTGTCAGGGCAGCGCGTCTCGATCGCGGCTCCAGCGGCACGCCAGCGACGCGCGGCTCCCAGGGCTTCCCCGGGGCCGCCGCCTCCCTCCCCCGGCTCGGCCCCCTCCGAGATAATCTAACGCGACAAAACGAGGCGGTCTGCCGCCTGAAACCCGAGCCCATCCCTCGAGGTTCTCCCATCCTGTTCCCTGAATGCCACCCCCCCTCCGCGGCACCCACACCCAGCCGCTGACACCGAGTGGGACGCCGCGGTGCACTGAGGTGAATTACTAAGCTCCCAGTTCGGAGGCCCAGATTCGGCTTGGATTCCCTTACTTCAGGAATTTGGGGGCATTTGTCCGCGGGGGTGCACAAACAAATTGCCGTAAGGCAGCTGTAGGGTATGCATTAGGACAGTGCTGCCCGTCGTATATGTGAATCGGGATAGTTTAAGGAATTAACTTTGAGTGTCATGCAAAACAATCAAGAACGATCGAGACAATATATTAAATAAATTATGTACTTAGATTAAAAATAATGAGCAATAATAACGGATGGTGCAATATAGTATAGCAGTATTTGGGTTACTTACAATATCTCACCGAGGTGGTACGGAAACCGGGTCTTAAATTACTTAGATATTTATGCGTTTAATCCCTCTCCCTTATTTATCAGCAACACTCAGAGGGGATATGAATGTTCTCAATTTCTTAGCTTAAATTATCAATAATTTGATTATTAAATATGAAACAAAACTCCAAACACAGAATTGCATGTTACGGACTGTATAGCCCAAAGGCTTACCCTGCGTTTGATATTCACTGTAGCTAAAGGTTTTACGTGAAATAATTTTACTAAGTATCGGTATATGTGTCATATGCAAGCTGTTGGAAAATTCAAAATATATAGGCCTACTAATTGAAATAAATCAGAAGAGTAATGTATGTGTCAGGAAAGTGAGCAAAAAGTCTGTCAGGAAGAATCGTTACCGAGACGAGATTAACAAAAAGATACAGCAGCACCTGTTTTACTCAAATGTCCGCATTTTGTATGAAAACACAAAACAAACGTAGGGAAGATGTACAAATAAAGGAGCGAGTTAATTACGTCACTTGAATGATCGGAGAGAAAGATTTTAATAGGTAAATGGCCATCAAATGTGAAGCGTACTTAGTGCTAAACTGTATCTCATTCAGCAAGACACTTTGTGTATGCGCAGAATTAATTCAATTGAAAACCTCGGGCTTTAGCAGTGGTAACAGTTACCACTGTCGGATTAAAATTCTCTGATTCCAGATCCAAGGTTTATCTATTGCAAATAACTGTGAAATTGCTTGGCACAAAGTCCTCGCACTCAATAAGCTTTAAATAAGATGTCAAGTGCTGAACCGCTCGCAGTTAATAACGTGGCAGGCTGAATTTGTACAGGGATTCCTGAAAGGCCTGCGAGCTGGAAATTCTAAACATACTTAAGGCGGATTAAAAGGGACCTTGGAACACTAATGCATTCGACGTGTGAACTGCTCACCTTCGTCTCAAAACTGGGGTGGGGCACAACAGCTGGAAACGAACCAGTAACATTTATGGCCATGTTTTGAGTTGCCGTACCGGACGGTTCGAACCTCCTTTCCTTTTGGCTTCTCTTACGTAAATGAGGAAATGGCTGGGGGAGGGAGACACGAGGGAGAAGCGTCCCTTCCAGCATCTCGAGGTTAATCGGGATAAGACGTGAATGCTGGAAAGGGAGAGGAAAAAAAAAAAAGAAGATGCAGAATGACCATTTGTCTGTTAATTAGCTGATTCGTTTTTATAGTTGGAATAAAGAGCTGAAAAAAAAATCTTCTTGGAACAGCATGTTAGTGAGTGAGAAGTGAAGAGGAGCAGTGAATCGAGTTTAAAGCCCTCGATTGTATTTGCGTATCTGCGTTTGAGTTCATAATAATTCTCAGCCATTTTTAAGGGTGAAGTCCAGATTACTTCTTGCAAATCCTTTCCTCATTTAAACTGATAGACTCCTCTATCGGCTGCCATACTCTGGGGACGCTCACGTTAATATTTCACTGGGCTTTCAAACACTCGTCCGGCAAAGGCCAGGAGACTGATTTGTGTGTGCACTGCAATTGGGAGTTTCTTAGACAGCCCGTCTTTAGGTGTGGATGGACAATGGTGGTAGGCTGTGCCAAGACTCTGATATCACACCCTACAAACCCCGGCTTGGTCCAGTCCCACACTGTGGTTCACCATGATAGAAAGAAGTGATCACTACTGGATTTATGGCAGCCAGACCTGCTAGAAAGACCAAATGGCCAAAGAAGGGGAAGAGACATTGCTGCAGTCCCGTTAACGCTTCTAACAAGACCTCGTTAACCATCCTAGCTACACAACGCTCCTCTTGTCACACTTCCAAACAACTTTCCCAGCCGTTTGAAGGAACGTCCGTGGTCATGCCAGAGTTTTCTCTTGAATATCTTTCTGCGAATTAGCCGTTAGCATCTCCACATACGAAATGCGCAATAAGCCAAAACCTGAACTTGGATACTGAAGCCTGCGTTTTAGAAGCAGATTCTCGTCGTTCGCTCTTCTATACATGCATCTGTACAGGTCCCGTTATTAAAAAACGGAGCGATGGTGGATTTTAGCTCGATTTTGGAGAGCGAGATGCGGGGAAAAAAAAAAAAAAAACCGTTACAGTCAAGAGGCTAATTGCTGATCCCCGCTAAGCCGCGTTCAATTGCACTTAAACAGGCCCGCAGTCCCCACCAACGGGACTCGGCAAAAACCTTTAAGTCGGCAGCTAATTCTTGCTTTTAGCTCTCCGCCTAACACTCGCCACGACGGCAAGTGAACGCCAGACAGTCGCTTGCCGGGAGGCCAAGTCGGAATCAAGCGTGAGCCCAGACGGTGAGACCGCGGGGTCTGTCCTGCTCTCCACCGCTCCCCTTTGTGAACTGGGGACCCCCCCCATCCCCACCCTTACACCATCAACACCCCCCACCCCAGAAACGCGTCAGCCAAAGAGCGAGCGGCCTTGCCCAGGACGCATGAAGTAAGATGACATTTCCTTTCGATTCCCCCTAATCCAATCACAGAGGCCTTAGCTTTCTAATAAAGTGATGGTCTCATACCCCAACTTTATCCCCGCAGCTGTGCTGGGCTGCTCATTGGCGAGATTAGGCGCCTGTGCTCCTCTGATCATGCATTTCAATATGAATGAGACCAATAAGGGGGAGGATTATGTCTTGGTTACTTTCTAAATCCCGGGCCCCTTTGATGGCCTGGGTTTGAACAGCGAGGTTGAGCCGCTGGTCACATGGCCCCGGCGGCGCCACCTGCCAGTGCTGTGTTTGCTCATATGCGCTCATTAAACAAGGCGGGCTGGCACCGGGGAGCGAGGGAGCGGGCGGGCGGGCACGGGGTGGAGGAGCGGCGCACGCGGGGGGCCAGATGGCGCCCGCCGCCGCGCGCAGGTGGGGCCCAGCTCAGCGGCTCCGCCGGGGCCGACCCCCCGAGACCCCCGATGCGGGAGGTTGACATGCCAATCTTGGGAGAAGCCAAACAAAGCCGAATTCCAGTCCTCCTCCCGGGGAGGCAGCCCGCCCTGCATCCCTGGCAGCTCCCAGACCCAGTCCCCCCGCCCCCCCCCCGGAAGCTTTCATTACTCCTCATAGCACTCCGTCCTTTGGTCCATGGGACTCCCGCCCACCGGCACACCCACTTGAGACCCAGACTTTTGTGACTGGAGTAGTTCTGGTGATTAATATTTGTTTTCCCTCTGGAGCTGGAGAGGAAGGTCCACCTGATCTCCCGTGACCCCCGTAATCCCTACCCAGGCCGCTGTGATATTTTTTCTGCCCTAGTGGGAGCGCCGTGGTCCCTCTGGACCTGCCCCTAGTGTGCACCAAGCGCCGGCAGACCTGGGTAGCAGGCGTGTTACCCGCCGCGCCCCCCCCAAGCGACGGCGAAAGGCCCGTTTGTGGTCTTTGCCGCATGTTAATCGCTGGTTTCGGGGAGCTAGCGGAGTTTTAAAAAGTGACAAAAACAGAAGTGATGACCCAAAGAATGATGCAGCAGACCCGGGTAATGATTAGCTGAGACTCGGCCTTGAATGTCGTCTTCCTGGCAAAAGGAGGGGGTCATTCTGGGACGTGCGATCAGGCCCCCCCCCCTCCCGAAACCCCCCCTCCTGTACCCCAGTCCCCACTGACGGATATACGGTCACTTTTTTTTTTTTCTCCAGACCCTTCGCTGTGATGGAAACAGCAGGTGCAGCTTTTTACAGAGAAGCGGGGGATGAAGAAAAAAAAAGAGAAAGAGAGTCGGCGGAGCATAGTATTTCATGTGTGGTGAAAACACAGCTGTGTTGGGCTTCATGGAGACAGGAGAGCTGCGTGTAGCGGGCAAAGAGGCTCCCAACATGCTAAGATATGGACCAAAAAACACCGGGTCTTTGTGGGTCCTAATGAAAGCAGATATGTTATTGGCATGTGTGTATGTGTATGGGATTTCATAGTTTATGCGCTGCTTCTTACTAATGGTGTTTACCACACCGGTAAACTGATATCAGTGAGAAACGACTCGACGGTGTTCCGGGGAATGTGAGGTAGTAAATTAGAAACATCATAAGTGGCAAAAAATAAATAAAATTACAGATTTTGAGGGGATAACTGTTGTATAACTCGGCAGGCCTCTGAGTTAATGCGGTTTAATCCTCGTGACTTAATAAGACCAGTGCTTCACACAGAATCTGGCTTCTCGTGTCAGGGAAAGGTCACGTTTCCCTCACTCAGGTATTCGCGGCATATTAGAGTGTAAAACCATGGTGACTACAGAGGCTGCTCTTAAACAGGGGTTTCAGCATGACGGAGAGGGACGCTGTACATGTTCAAGCTGACGATTTGCAGGAACTGTCACGCCGTGGATGAAGATGAGACCATGTGTATGTCTGGGGGGGGGGTTGTTTTTTGTGGTTATTTGTGCTCTGGGAGTGGGTGGAAAGCTACAGAGAGTGCAGTGTCAAGAAAATATTTCTTTTAAGGGATACAATCCCAAGCTCTTTAAAAGAAAAAAAAAGTAACATTGATTTACAGAATGACAGTGGGTACCTGCACTTGACCTTCCGGTGAATTCCCTCCCCTGCTCAACAGACAGCAAAACATCTGTGTGGATGTGAGGTGAGTCTATAAACTGTGATCGAGGTCCGTGGGTCCGGTCCTGTTCCTTGTTGGGTCTGATTGCAGAGCTGCCTGTTTTCTTAGCCTAACTAAAACGGTAAGCGGTTGCTTTCTTTGCCGAGGTCTGGTTGGAAAATCAAACAGAATAAGGGACGCCTTCCACGGTTATGTGAATCTCCGTGATGGATCAGACAGCCAAAGAAATGGCAACTTAATGGCCTATTAAAGATAAAAGACAGTTTTGAAGACGATTTGCATGGGAGGGATTGATACCTGGGATATAGACCTGAGACAGCAGTTATAACACGATATATTAGAAGGACAATGATACACGTAACACACACGTAATTTATATTGGAGACGCTGGAACAATGCAGCACACACTGGCTTTTCTTATCTCCAGATGTGCCTAACAGTGTCTTTTTGATGTCGGCTGATGCATTATGGGTAGGTCATTCTCTGCAGGTTTTGGAATGACTTTCGCAGTGACCGAGTGCTATCTGGCACCGCCGGCCGTGGTCCTGCATCTTACCTTACCCGCTATCAAAATGATAAAGACACCCTTTGTCACTGCTCATATACATCACTAGAATCCTAGTCCACGATTGCGTTTAATTGGCCAGTTGCTATAAGTCATATTAAATTGCTGTATCATATAGCTGCTCAAATATATGCTTTTTTTTTATTCAACCACCGAGTTTGTGAAACCAGCAGCCTGTCTCAGGCAGTATAGGCCACAAGGCAGGGGGGTGGGGGGTGCTGTAGACCATCACAGGATAAATTGCACAGGCTCACACAACCATGCATTGTATTCCTTTGTGCCACAGAAGGGTATCTGGAGGAAGGTACACAAACACAGCATGGAGGTATATCCCGATCCTGTAGGTGTGAGTCCAAGGGTATAACTTTGATGTTTAATCTTAAACATTGAGGAAGGGGGTTGAGGTCTCCACCCATTTAGGGGGAAACATGATTATTTGGGGGGGGGGTGTATTAGCTGACATTGATTTATTGTGGGGGGGGGTTACAACCCCCCACCCAAAATTTATGCCCATGAATTAATCGTATAAGTAAATGCTGAATATGTGTTTTTTTAATGATTTAAATTTTTACATTTATGAATTTAAGCAAAGTAGTGTATTTAACTACATACCACCCCCCTCCTCCCCCCCAGCCCCCGCCCTA